>JABASD010000289.1:0-19847 GCA_019776165.1 Pogonognathellus flavescens | reverse complement strand
TCCAGAAAAAAGGGGTTGTCAGACAAAATTTGCGGCTGAAGACCGCTAATTTTGACGTTTTTTGGGCTTTGGGTCCCCCCCAGACGGCTTGGGCACCCCAGTAAAAATTTCTAGATATGCCCCTGATTAGACGTGATGAAATTTTATACTTTTTTAGATGAATTGGTTCTTATTCGGTTGAGATTTTTCTTACACTATCCATCAGTAAATAATAAATGCTGCTTTCTTTCACGAAAAGCTTTGAATGCGTACGTGAAGCGTGACTATATTAACCGAATGCCTTAGCGTTATTAAGTAATTGGGTTAGCTATTAGAATGGATTAAATTTTTATTTTTTACACGATGTCTGAATCATTTGACATTTATTTAGAAGCTACGAACTGTATCGTTCGCAATAATTAGCATCTTTTATACAGCTATTATCTATTAGAAATGTTTGTATTAAATGATGTGACTATATCGAGTGTGATTATCAATAGCGTTAAAATGTAATGAATTATGCTAATTTTGTAAAAAAAATAATTGATCAATAAACAAAGTGTACAAACAAACCAAGTCTAAAAAAGCTAAAAAAAAAATCCGTGTCATTTGTTCACTCCATTGTGCATAATTAATAGGTCTTATCTTACAATTAGTGATTTCAGCCAGCTTTTATTCATTACTTCGCATTTTTACAATGTGCATATAAATACGAATTGAATATTCTGCTACTTTCATATAGGAAAATCTTGATAGGGAAACAAAAAATGGACTCTTACTAAAATTCATCTCCTGTTTCACTACATAATATATTTACCTGTTTGCATGTAGATAGCTAGATGATAATTTTTATGGTGTAGATGTTCGCAAACAAACTGCGAATATCAAGAAACTGTGTTGTAAACGTGAGACTGCAAAAAACTTTTATATTCGTGATTTTTTGTTTTACAATGTATTCATGTTCCATTCTCAATGTTTTAACTTTAATGGCGAGAGAACCATTGAAATATTTCAACCGTATGTAATTATGTGTACATCGTGTGAAAGTATTTGTATTCATTGATTTAAACTTTGAAGTGTGAAGTCAAAAAACATAATTTTTTCCTTAGCTTTGCCTGATCATGTAATCGTTATAATCGTCAAGGTCAAACTTGTTCATTTAATGTTTTATGAATGATATGGTATAATATATTTTTAGCAAACACTCACCTATGTAGCACCTACTACTATGCGTCACACGATAAGAAACTTGTTGGGAATCATTTTATGTGTAAAAGTTCTCATTTGTCATTTTAGTGCAGGTAAATTAGCAACGCCGGAGGAATATAATTTTTCCTCTGGTGAATAAATATTATTATTTAAGTCTTTATACACCAGGGAAGCAAAATTATTTGCATTTACATCTCATTACATTTGTAAGAAAATGTTTAAGCAAAATATACTCTCATTAATTGTCTGCGTTTTAATGCCGCTTGTCGCAGTAGCACAAAAAAACGGTTCAGCCCTTTTCTTAACACCATATATCCGTTCAAATCAGATAGAAGAGGCGAGAAATCTATCCAAAGTCGTTGGCTTATCTTCGTCTGTTGTCAGCTACAGTGGACTCATCACAGTTGACGAAGTTAATGGCGCCCACACCTTCTTTTGGTTCTTTCCGGCGGCTGTGAGTGTTTAAGAATATTAATATTGATGTAGGCTTGAAGAAGTTTTCTTGTCAAACTCGGTTGCTCTAGTGTCGAGATAGACGAGAGAGTCAAGTCTATTATTCTCGAACGCATTTAATGTTTTTCAAATTTTTGCAAAAACTGTTATGCAATTAAATTAATTAATTTATAGAGATATCATAAATATAAGAATGACAAATAAAATAATGTTGTACATTCTTGCATTGTTATATCAACATAAACCATAAATATTATATCAAGCTGGAACAATATTATTGCATTTGACCAAAATGATTTGTTCTGCAAGAACGATGCGGAGAATGCTCCTGTTTTCCTATGGTCGGACGGTGGTCCAGGAGTATCTTGTCTTTTCTCCTTATTTACCGAGCACGGACCATGGAAATTAAACCAGGATGGTGACCTAATCGACAGGGAAGAAACATGGACCAAAAACTATTCTATGATTTACATAGATCAACCCATGGACGTTGGTACTCAATTTCAATCAATTATTAATATAACATTTTATAAATCTTTTTCATTTGCTATTTCCGCTTTTTTACAGCAGGACTAATTATTAAAATGATTTTTGAAAACCCTTAGGGTACAGTTTTATAGAAAATGAAGGTGGATACGTTACATCTGGTGCAGATGTTGCTCCTAATGTTTACAATTTTCTAAGCCAATTCTTTAAAATGTTTCCTGAGTTTAGGAAAAATGATTTTTACAACTCTGGAGCTTCTTTCGGAGGTAACGTGCCGTAGTTCATTTTATTTGAAATGACGAGCTTTTAGTTAGTGTCAACTTACATTACTGATATATCATTGTGTATTGTCCTCAGGAATATATGCTCCAGCCATAGCACATTATATTCATGAGAAAAATGAACAAAATCCAGACGAAAACATTAACTTGAAAGGTTTGCTGTTGGAAACACCTTTAATGGATCCCATTAGTCAAGTCGACTATGGGGAATATCTGTACCACGTTGGTTTAATAGATGATGAAGCCAGGCGTCATTTTAGCAGACAAAGTGAACAAATAAGATCTCTGATTCTTGAAGGACGGTATTTAGATGCTCAAGAGGTAATCCCCAGAGCTTTAAGATTGTAGAACTGTTTGAATTCATTTTTAAAGATACTTTAACACCTTTGAAAATGTATTGACTAATTCACCATTCTGCACTCGAAATCATCCTCTAAACTTCGAATGTTCAATTTTTGTCAGCTCAACCTGGAGTTGTTATGGGGTTCTCCATACGGCACGTATTTTACAAACGTGACAGGTTTTTCAAATAATTACAACATCCTGAAAGACAAATTGGATGACTCGTTTAGTTGGATTTTTATTGCCGAACCAAAACTGAGAGAACATCTTCACGTTGGGAATTTAACTTTCGACTTTGCAAGTACTCTTGTTCAGACAACATTTAAGCCCAATGTCTTGAGATCTGTAAAACCATTGGTAGAAAATCTTTTGAATTTGGACTACAAAGTTTTAATATATGCGGGTCAGTTCGATGTTATAACATCTCATATGGGCGTTCAGTCTGCGATTAAAAATTTAACATGGAACGGATCAGAAGATTTTACGAAAACTCGTAACACAATTTGGAGAGTGAATGGAACTGTTGCAGGTTACGCAAAAAATATCAAGAAATTTACATATGTGCTCGTGAGAAACTCCGGGCACGGTGCTACACCAGATCAACCACTGTGGATCTTAGATTTGGTGAACAGATTCACTAAAGGAATCCCCTTTTGAGTTTCACAACTTCTTCATGCAAAATGAAAGTATTTATGAAAGTTGGACCACTCGAAATTTAAAAATGTTGTATGAAATTGAATTTGAATGAATTGAAATGAAAAAATTGAATTTTATGGAATTATTGTTTCAGTAGCACTCACAATTAAGTTCTGTAGTAAATGAGATTTGCAACAAAATTGATATAATTCCTGTAATATAAAGAACGGGGCAATGCAATCACCAACTTTACACATTTAGAGTCAGAGTAGTTACTTCATAATCACAAATGAACTTGTATGTTACATCATCTAATATCTACCAATCTTGACTATCATTCCGAAAACAAGCAATTGATAATTAATAACTACACACATTACACATTATTGCCCATTAATTCTGTAGCATTTCCTACTATCTAGATATAACCTGCACCTGCACAAATGCAATATGGTGGCCTTGCAATCCGATATGCTGGAAGACCCTATATATACTTTCATAAATTACCTACCTTAGAATACTTTCCGGCTACTCTACAGATAGAAAAACAAGTGAGAAATTGTCAATGACACTTCAATGGTAATGGAATTCGGTATATTCTACATATACAGTATACCTATTTCATTGAGATTGAGTGAGACTGTTAGTATTTGAGACTAACTAAGCATTATGGTCAATGATACTGAACTTCATTTTAATATTTAAATACTAATACTATACTAATACTAAAAACAACTGCATACGACAAAGTGACTAAATATATGACGTGCTTTGTCTCATCCATTAGTATTGGTGAGCATTGTTACAAGAAATACTATAATAAGTAATAGATATGGGCATTGATGAAAATGTTTGTAAATTATGCAAATTCATAATTTAAATAAGTGACGAATGTAGTATACAGCTCACGGTGTACTCTTAATTATAGTTATAAGATGGATAATGACAACTAACTCAATCTTGGGAAAGCTGCTTTGAATCTTCAATTTACGGTCTCTCTCTCTCTCTCTCTCTCAATATTGATTAATGCTGTATATTTTTGGCATTGAGCCGCATTACTCAACGTTTCAAGAGCGATAACATTCATTAGCTATCTTAAAATCTGGTTGCTATTAACTGCAACTACTGAAAGTTCATGTTAGTTGTTGGTATTTGTTTTAATCTTTGCTGGCTTGGCTACTGAACTGAACTCATTCGTTTCCACCTAATCATATTATAGCGATTTTCATTTGCACTATACTTGAGTGAGACTTTGCTGACTGACCATTTTATTCGCATTCACATCTTCTGTACGAGCATAGTACGACATTGAGACTATAGACGTATTTATTATTATGTAGGGCTGTGGTTGATGTACTGCAGAAATTATTGAGGGAATTTTTATTTGTTGAACTTTTGGCGAGCTTACTTGACTAACTGACTTTAGCAAAGTACAGGGTCGCAGCTAAAAAAAGAAAGTTTTCAACTTGCAAACTTACAACCGAATGTCTGTATAATAGTAAATACACCTGCTAGCGACCATGGCCATGGTAATCATGGCATTGCAACCTCTAACACCGGTAGAGGCCCAAAAACCTCATTTTGAACTATTTAAGTAAAATCGATCTGATTGTTTTTATGTAAGAATCAATTATGCTTATTTTTACAAAATCTTCCTTAATATTACTCCTATAATTTCCTCCACCGTTTCTGTGACTACATGGCAGGAGGACATGGACTCCATGTAAATGCCAGAAAAAGCCAATTTTAATTTAATTAATTTTGTTGTTATTTTTCAAAGATGGACATACATGTGTATATATTATTTAATGAAAAATATATTCCTGTCGTAACAACAAATTATGCTATTTTAGCGTAATTGCGTTTTTAAACCAGTCAAAAAATAAATATAGAATCCAATCCGGCACTCATGAAGGCACATATCTACATGAATGTTTTAAGTTTAACAATTAGGACAATAATAAACCGACAATAAGAAAAAAAACAATATATGATATATTATTTGAATCCTGGATCATGTATTATCATTTTGTATTTGCTTGTAATTAAGATTTTTGTCGAAACTGAATTTGGAAAATGCCCACTTAATTAGCAACTACCTTGTACTTTCATATTTTCTTGTTCATAAGATCTGAGAACATTACTAACATAGCGGGACACAACACACAACAACACAAAGTTGAATTTAAAGTTGAATGTGAAGTGCAGTCTGCCTGTTTTTCTTTTATTCTTGGCTGCTGTGTCTGTCCGGTCTGCAGCTGCAGTCTGTGTGTGAAGGCAGACAGGTGTAGTGGTTGAAAATAGCACAAAAGACGTGGATGGTCGTCTCCTTCACACTAATTTTATTAATCAATGTTTTAACTGAACTCATTTCGGATTAGAAATACACCAATCAAAGTATACAAAATTAATGTGTTTATTAACTTCAGTTTGAAACCCAAAATTATCATTTAAAATTTCTAATTGTTTTGTTAAACATTGAAATTCATCGGTTGTGGAATTCTAATTTGAACTTCAAACTGTCAGTTCACAATTGTTGTGCTTTTTACTAGTCCGTCCACTGTCAACTGCCAACCTACCATGGAAAATTAATGAGCAGTCGAAGTACAAAGTAAGACACGATTGAATTTACATTATTTTGATAAATTTAATTAATGATTAATCCAAAGTCAACATTTTACATCATATGGAACATCAACCATAGAAGAAACGAGCTCATAATTTTCCATTCACAATTATTTATAGTTACAGCTTGTTTCAAATTTAACATCCTTATTTGATATGCTAATAACAATGACTGACTTTCTTATTTGATTGAAACTAATAATAATAATAATAATAATGCAATTAAATTTTTCAGATGTTACGGGTTGAGAATCAATTTGTAAAATGAAAGTATCAGCTGTCAGCCTTATATAGTATTTTATTTTTGAATAATTTGAAAATTGTAGGCAAAACGGAAAAATTGGAGAGTGGTTTTATAAAGAATTGTTAAGCTTATATTTATATAATATATCACCAAAGCATGAACATCATTTGCATTTTTGTTACTGTCAACTGTGAAAGAGAGAAAGCCGGGTTTAGATATTGAGAATTGAAAATCAAATTACAATACAATTGGGCTAATAACTGATTATTTTTTATTCAGCGGAAACTGGAAGGCCGAATACTTTCACACTTAAAGTTCTCATCGGTTGTTAGCTGATTATTATATTGTGTGTCAACGTTTTCCCGTGAAGCAAAAATATCTGTCAATCCGGAAACAACATATAATTTCAAAATGAATTTGAAGGAAAAGCCGATGGAGGTATTTTATTATTATTAGCGTAACTTTCAACATTTTACCATTATAATTGTATCGAAGTACATTTGAAATATATTTTGAATGATAAAACTGAGTAATAACTTTTACAGAGCCTGGCGGAAATATTTCGATGTTTCATTTGTATGGAAAAACTGCGTGATGCTCACATGTGTCCACATTGTTCTAAACTTTGTTGTTATCCGTGTATTCGCCGTTGGTTAACAGAAACTAGGGCCCAGTGTCCCCATTGTCGAGCTCCTTTACATATTCAAGAAGTTGTCAATTGCCGTTGGGCGGAAGAAGTTACACAACAATTAGACTCTCTTCAGCAGAATCCACCTGCGAAGAAACGCGGATCGGCATTGTCTCTGATTGAATCAGATACTGATACTGAGAGGTAAATCTGATTTTCAGTTTTTTGTAAAAAATTGTGATATCAAATCATAAATCAAACTTTTTGTATTTTCAGATGTAGTACTCATTTACGGGAAGAGCTATCGGTGTACTGCAGCACTTGTAAGTGTTGTATTTGTCATGAATGTGCTTTATGGAGTTCTGTTCACACGGGTCATACATTTAAGCCTCTAGACGAAATTTATAATATGCACTGTCAACAAATAAAGGAACAAGTTACTCGTTTAAGACGTAAATTTATGGAGCTGATTAGCTCGGTGCAAGATGTTGAAAAAAACATCGAATTCATTCGTACTGCTAAAGATCAACGTGTGAGAGAAATCAGGAATGCAGTTGAATTAATGATTGCTCGGTAAGTTTTATTATAAATGTGTTGTACAGATGTAAGAAGAAGTTTTAATCCAACTGTGTAATCAAATCAGTTATATGAAAGTGTTTTATTAATGTTTCCACAGTTTGGACGCTCATTTAAAAACCAAGTTGATGACGCTAGTTAATCAAAAAAGTCACTTAGCGAGAAAATCGGAAGATGTAGAGTCATTGTTACGAGACGTAATAAAACAGTACCTAATTCATTTGCATCAGTAGTAGGTTTTTGTGATCATGGAAAATTCTAATGTTTGGTTTGATAAAACAAATAGATTGAGAACCAACTGAGCTCTGGACCGAAAAGCGAGTTAATCAAGCAGAGTGCGAAATTGTTAAAGACGATTCAGGATGCTATTAGCAAGTGCAATTTTTCGTTAGCACCAGTTCTCGCGGATTTCCACAGGTTGGTGACTAAATTAACTAGACTGATTACGTTGTATAACCATAGACAACCCTTGTCTGGCAGACAATGTCTGCAGTCTGATGTTGGTGAATCTTAATGATGTTTTGTTTATTACAGTGAGCTTGTTCCTAGTTACGACTTCAGTTTCTTTATCGTTAACAAATTCAGTCAAGCTCGATGCAAGGCGGATGCATTTTACTCCGAACCACTTCAAGTTCATGGTCTCTCTTGGCGCTTAAAGGTGTACCCAGATGGGAATGGTGTTGTGAGAGGAACTTATTTGTCCGTTTTCCTGGAACTGACTGATGGCCCTGCTGAACCAGCGAAGTAAATATTGATTGATGAGAGCTTATTGAATATCGCTAATATTTAATTATTCCCTTCTCGTTTATTTTTGCTTTGTCTTTCCTTTAATGATTTTTTGTATAATTTAGGTACGAATATCGCATCGAAATGATATATCAAGCCTCAAATGATCCAGCCAAGAACATGATGAGAGAATTTGCGTCTGATTTTGAAGTTGGGGAATGTTGGGGTTATAACCGTTTTTTTCGCTTAGACCTTTTGGAACCTGATGGATATTTAGATACTGTGACTGATAGCATCAAGTTGAGGTATGAAATTATAATTTCGTATTTAGAGTATTCCCTAGTATTATTCCCTTTAATAAACAATGTTTTTCACCTAAAAATAAGATTTTCTATTCAGATATTGTAAAGAATAGTAATAAAAAGAGTTATAGGAAACAATTTGGAATATTGAACTTATTAACGTGACCGACGAGTAAATAATAACTTACTATTTATCATGTGCTTTAGATTTGATGTACGACCTCCTTCATATTACCAGAAGTGCAAAGACCAGCAATGGTATATTTCCCATTTGCTCAATGTGGGAGAACAGCAGACAATGCAGGTATGTGAGTTGAAGGAGCGCCTTCAGGCCCTTGAAGGAGACGTTAGCGTGGTCAGCGCAGACGAAACTCAATCTTCCGAGCATCGCCCTCGAGATACATTTGATAAGGATAACCGAGCCAAGAGAACCGAACAATTAGTTGCGGCGTATGAGTCGCAAAACCGGGGCCGTCTTGGTTTATCATACAATGATCAAATCAATTGTGGGGAAATAGAATTGGAAGTTGGAAATGAAAGTGATGATGACTCAGACACCGAGGTAATCATTTGACCAATTAAATTACGTTTTGTAAGAAATAATACATTTATGAGTTACTTTAATCTGTTGAATGTATTTAGTCGGAAACAAATTGTGTAAAACTGCTTCCAAATGTCGAAGAAAATGATGTTGACGAGGAAGGACACACAAATGATTTAGATATGCCTCCTATGACTGCTAGAGAATTGAATCTGTCAGAACAATTTTACAATTTGGGTCTCGACACTGACGAGTAAGTTTATCATTGAATGGTTTCATGATTTCTCCGTGTATTTGACTTTAATTAACAAGTAGTTAGTTGTGCAACCAAACCAACCCCAAAGTAAGGACAATCTATTTTTATGTATTGCAGTACCGCTTCACCACCTCGGACTTCATCCTCAAATCTCTTTTTCTTGATGGATGAGCTATCGTTTGTTGCGTTACCCCAAGGAGTAACACCCGACATGCAAACAAGGTAAGATAAAGTATTTTGCAATTAATTTAATTTAAAGAATTATGCTTTAAGACTAGTGTTTCATTTTACAATATTTTATTCACAGTGATACTACTCTCGAGGCTAACTCTTCGAACTGTTCTCTGGGCCTACCTACCAGTGAAACAGTACTGGATGCCGAAAGATCAACAAACGAATTGGAAATGACATCGAAATAATAAGTGTTATAATCAAAAATGCAATTCAAAAAACCAAGAAATATTTATTTAAATATTTGCCAAAAAAACATTTTCGTAAAACAGACTGAACAGGTCTAGGTATTGATTGGTTTTTATCGTATTTTTAATACATTTTATTGCTATTCCAACAACCGATATGAAATTTCCATTAGTTTATTATTTTAGGAACGAAAATCTGTTGAAATCCCCTTTTTAGTATAAAATTATGCGTTATTTGCCAAAATTAAGTCATCCCCCACCGAAAGGTGTGGGGCGTGGTCTGAAACGAGGGAAAATGAGATCATTACAGTATCTTCCAGAGATAGGGTCGTCGTCTGTTTTCAACCTCAAGCTGTTTTTTTCAGCCAATTTTTCTAAACCCCAACCCCACTTATTAGCTAAAGCATTTCTAAGACCCCAACGCCACATTATCAATAATATATGCAGCCTCAACAACATAATAAAAATTGTGTGTTACTCTTGTAAAGAAATAATTAAAAGCAGAATTTTTTGATAGGAGCAGTACTGTATTACACCGCTAAATACGCTAATAAAAAGCGATAATAATATTATTGTAAGAGCAGGTGCAATGCATGTATACTATTTTTTTATCTGGGATTTAAAAAATTAGGCAATCAAATGCACATATCTGCTTTGCGATGAAAAGCATTTAAGACATTTAATTGTTCCAGCTATTAACACTGAAATGTTAAGTCTATCAGCCTCTTTTGACGATAATGTCCAATAGTTTCTTTCCGTGTTGGTAATTAATAAAAATAATAATAATTGTCAATGACTATAGTGCTACATTATTATGTATTCGTAATAATGATATGACAACTGGCAAGGAGAATAATTTTAGCTTAAAGCTTGGTGGTGCATTTCTTTTCTTCGTTTCAAGCAGAATTAGTTCTACGAAGTTTATAATATAAAGTGATTTAAACTGTGGTAGAAAATAGTTTTACCATTTAGAATCATCAGTACTGAGTGAGCATATCGCATTATTCCTAGCTAGCTACTACTAGCATTTCCAAAACAAATTATTTCTGCTGAATCTCAACCCCAACTCCAAACTAAATATGTAGATCCGACACCAACCCTGTCCCAAACTTTACGGGCATCAATCCCAATTAAAACATAGTGTCGGGGTTGATACCATTTGCATTTTCCTAAAGTGAATATTAGGTTTCATACAAGGATAAGAGCAATGTGGAATTGTTTCCATAGCCGGGTTTAAATATCCGAAATCGTTTGATTTGGAGAATACCAAACAAACCGCATTTATGGTTCCATGTAACTTTCACGATGATATTTGAGGTCACAGGTTTTTGAAATCATCTGGGTCATTATTTTAATTTAAATTATACAATAAATGTATTGATGTTTAGCTTTACGCTTTTAAAAAATATGTAGAAACATTTGTATACTCATTTGATGCATGTACTTCGTTATTTATATCGTGATTTGAACTTTGACCACTAATGTACGCTTTTCTATATTTTGTAATTACGGCATTTAACTGATATTTATATATTGATAAGTGACGAATTAATAAATGTATACAAACAATTTACGTTTGCTGATCTGAGTTTCCTCTTTATACGTTTTCGTACACAATTATTATTTGGGTCTATTAAATAAAAGCGCGCAGCACATCAATAAATGGTTAAAATAAAGAGTTTGAAGTATTTCACGGTTCATTTTTTACTACATATTCGTCTATTTCAACAGATTTGATTAATGTTCCATTCTTTAAACCCCATAATAATCAAGATTTTGACCTACATATTTCAAATAGAAAGTATCATGAAGCATGCGTAGCAACAGGGTAGTATTACGACAAATACCGAAAATTCCAGGTTATTTGGCAGAAGGGAACATTGATTTATTTCATATACATAAAGTCGCATACCATACCTAACCCCAATTTTGGTTGCTTTGGTGTTTGTTAAAAAAAATTATAACTAGTAAGTGTCCGATTTATTGTTATTATTATTATTTATTATTATTTAAAGATATCGCAAAGATTTTTCGTTACTTTGGGTAACTGTATAACCGCTGAATTTATCGCTCAAAACTTTTAATTTATTGAGATTCAGTATGTAAATGCAGCTTGATATAAACATTAGTACAATAATTCGATGACCCACTGTTAAAAGTACCAGAATATTTACTTATAAATAAGGCTATAAGGCTTTTAGTTATTTTCCAGAAGAACATTCATATTCGTGGCGAGATTAATTACTTAATTATTATTATATTATTATTTAATCATTTACCGGCCACTAGCATTACAGAGAATGACAAGACCCATAACTATGCCTAAACTAAAATTAATTGAAAGTGTAAACTAGGTAAGATAGTGAGGACAAATAGAAACTAGAGATGTTGTTACATAAACTAATTTTATCACTTTGCCAACGAGTTATTTGATTCCAGTAAGTCGGGCATATTAATAGCACCTCCCAAAGTGGCAGTTCCGTTTGTGACAACATTCACAGGATCCTCAACCGGGACGGTTTCAACGACAATTTCTTTATCGGCATTCGGTGCGATCAACTTTGAATCTTCATTCATTTGAATTGGCTGAATTGGTACACTCTCACCATTTTCAATTTCTTTTTTGACGGGAGCTTCGACAGACTTCGCATCCGCTTTGTTCGTAGTAGTACTCTTTCCCTTGGAAGAGAGTTTTGGATCTTTGGCATTAACTTTCGACGCAGTTGGTCGAGGAGTTGCTGGTAACTTGTTCAGTGTGCTTGTAGTAGGTTTTCCAGTCGGTTTTGGATCTCGAGTAATACTTTTAATCATGACAGTCTTCTTTACAACTGGCGGAACCCCCTTGGCTAGTTTATCAGTCGGTAAAGCAGCCGAGGAAGGTTTTGTTTCTTTTTTCAGGACTCCCGATGTCGCTGTAGGCGGTCGGCTTGCTGTGCCCACCGCTCCAGGCACTTTTGGTTTCATCGCAGCCACTGCTGGAACAGCTGTTTTTGGTCTCATTGAAGGTGCAGTGCGAGACGGTCCTGCTGGTTTCGGGAGAGCGGTAGTATCAGGCTTAGGTTTGACATCTTTTTTAGCTGCTTCTCCAGTAATGTCTTTCTTCAAGGCAGGTTTAGGTGCCGTACGCTGAGTCGAGGGTAGTGGAGCAGTACGCACTTTAGGTGCCACCGTTTCCGTTCCTTTAGCAGCGGCTGCTGTTCTATCTTGAGAGAGCTTGGGTTTTAATGTTCCAGTCGGTGCGGTAACTCTTGATGCAGCAGTGGTCGTCCTTTGGCTGACCGTTGCTGTGGTAGTAGATTTTGGTGATGCTTTGCTGGAGGCAGTTGGTGAAGACGCAGGCCGAACAAGAGACGTACTGCCGGGTGTAGCCCTAAGTGGGGTAATTTTCACTGACGTCGTGGTACTGGTAGTAGCAACCTTGCTATTTGTAGTAGCTGTTGCAGTTTTCACTTGGCTTTTCTTTGCCAGAGTAGTACCGACAGGAGCTGTGCCACCTGGTTTGCGACTAGCGGGAGGCTTCTTAGCCAGATTATTTGCTCCCATTTTTATTATTTCGTTGGCGACACCTTTTGATACTTTCTCCCCTTCATTTGTGACTTTCGCAGCGGCCTGTATGTTATCATCTCGCTGGATACTATTTTCTTTATCTGGCTCACTTTTAGTATCGCTCTTTTCTTTCTCTGGCTCACTTTTAATCTCGCTCTGTTCTTTTTCTGGCTCACTTTTAATATCGATCTTTTTTTCTTCTGGTTCCATTTTAATATCGATCTTTTCTTTTACATCATTTTCTATTAACAGATCAAAAAATTACAACTGTGGTAATTCATTCAAAACTAAAAATGATAGGCGTACCAACAAAATGACCACATCATGACTATAATCAATAGTATCAAATATAGGGTTTGTCATTTTTGTTACTATGCGTTTAAAACTATGTACGCGATTGCTTAGACCCATACCTTGCAACATAATATCTTCTACCAGATGATTATCTTCCTCCGATTTCAAAGTATCTAGCTTTTCAAACTGTTCATTGAACGATTCAGCAGCGCGCGTACTCTCTACTTCACCATCTCGCTGGACACTCCAATCTTTCTCAGGCTCATTCTTAACATCGTCCTTTACTTTATCATCATTTTCTATTGGGTTGGCATATCAAAACATTTTTATCATTATGAAAATTCATTGAAAACAAAAAATGGTATGCATGCCCACAATATAATTATTATTAGAGGTAGGAAAGGGAGGCCCAATCAATCTCAATAACTTTGGCAAAAGACTGTTTTTATATGATTCTTAGGCTTAACTAGATGGGACGAAACAGGTACATAATATTCTATCCGTACGCTTAAATTGATGGGACGAAACAGGCACATAATATTCTATCCGCACGTCTAAATATATTGTGTGAGAAGGGAATAACTTAAGAAATGGTTCAATAAAAACAAACAATTAAAACTTTTGTCTATGAGATTTGAGCACACTAAAATAAATCCTACAAGGTCACCTAGGGTATGTTATAAAGAAATTGATTGAACCTGACTTTCGTACTGATCATGATGATCAAAAGTATTAAATAAAGGATTGGTCACATTTCATTACACTCTACTTTCGATTCGAAACTAAAAAGTGCTTGCTTAAATACATACCTAGTAATATAATATCATCTACGAGATGATCACCATCATTTGATTTCGACGTATCCAGCTGGACAAGTTGTTCATTGGCTGGTTCAGCAGTGTGAAAACTCACCAATTCCACATCTCGTTGGAAACTCCAGTCCTTCTCAGGCTCACTATTAATATCCTCCTTTTCTTTAACTTCATTTTCTATTGAGATAGCAAATCAAAACATTTTTAAAAATGCGAAAATACGTTCAAAATTAAAAATGATATTTACAATAACAGTGTCAAATATAGGGTTCACCAATTTTTGTTTCTCTGCTTTCAAAACTACTTATGAATTCGATTGATTAGAATTAGATTATTAGATATTTACCAGAAAACATAATATCTTCCATGACTTGCACCTCCTCTTTTAATTTCGGAGTATCCAGCAGGTCAAATTGTCCATTGGACGATTCAGCAACGCACGTACTCACTAATTCACCATCTGGCTGGAAACCCCAGTCTTTTGCAGGCTCAGTAACAATATCGCCCTCTTCTTTAACATCACTTTCTATAATGTTAGCATATCAAAACATTTTTAACGTCGTGGCAAATATTTCAAACCTAAAAATGATAAGTCCACCAACAATAACACAATATCATTACCTGTGAAAATAATGTGGTCTACGACCTGACCATCCTCATTTGATTTCAAAGTATCCAGCAAGTCAAACTGTCCATTGGAAGGTTCAGCAGGGCGCATGCTCACTAATTCCATATCTCTCTGGAAACTCCAGTCTTCATCAGGCTCACTGGTAATATCGCCCTCTTCTTTAATATCATGATCTATTTAGGTAGTATATCAAAACATTTTTAACATTGCATTGTGAAAATTCTTTCGAAACTAAAAATGACATTTATACTCCAATATCATTATTAGAATCAATAGTGTCAAAAGAATACATTTTGTTTCTCTGCTTTCAAGACTATGAAAGCGATCGCTTACTATGCTAACATACACACCTGTTAGTATAATATCTTCAATGAGATGACCATCGTCAATTGGTTTCGAAATATCCAGCTGGTCAAACTGTCCATTGGGTGATTCAGCAGCGCACATACTCGCTAATTCCCCCGACAACCAGTCTTTTTCATTTGGGGGCAACACCGACGACCCATTTTCTAACGAGGTGGGTGAGAGTGGTACGAATTCATTTGCGAACGGATTCAAACTACTTAGAAAGCTTGCATCCACCAAATTCATATTCACCAGGTCGTTGTTTAGATTTTCAATTAAACAGTCTGACTGTCCGTTTTCGGAGATTTTATAGTTCGCTGGAATGAATATTAATTATACAATTAGCTTTGTTTCATAATTCACCATGAGTAAAATGGTACATTAACCAAAAATCTGTCTTACTTTCTTTCACATTTTCTTTATCACCGGTGCATGGTTCTGATTCAAGCAAGTTCAGATTATCCAAACTATAACGCTCAATTATTGCATCTATAGGTTGCAAGAATACAACAATGATTGTGATGTTGTCTGCACAACCTTCCTTCTTTGCCTCAGAGGCCAATGCTTGACTCAATCCATCCAAATCTCCTAAATCAAAATATGAAAGACGCTTTTTGATTATTTATAGTTATAATTTGACCAGATTATGTGATTAAGTTTTCGGTCTACGTGGTTGGCTTCACATCCGTTATAACGATACTTTTATATTATTGATGAAATTTTAAGTCCTCTTGCCAACATGAGAGAGTAAAAGTTCTGCATCAAGGACACAGTTATAGTCTAACTTTAATTAATTGCACTTACGTCCGTTTTTAATAAGATGATTCCGTACAATCTGTGCTGAGCGCTGTGGAGAAATATCATCCCAAAGACCGTCGCAGGCAAGAATCAAAAATTCCTCGTCACCAACACGTTCAACGGTTCTAACCTCTGGGGTTGATACAACGTAACTTTTATAATCAGGGTCCCCTGTAATGCCAAACAATAGATTAACATTATTACGTATAAATACTATGCACTAGTTACCTAATGAGTTACCTATTTGTAATGCATACCTATGGCTCTGGAAACAGCCAAATTTCCATTGACCCTCCAAGTCCCACTCAACAAGAGTACTTCTCCCCCAACATCCTTAATTCGCTGCATTTCATCCTAAGTAACGGAACAAAAGTCATAAAGTAAGTGCATATCATTAAAAAATATCATTAAATTTACATGAGTTTGACACGTCGAACAGCTTACATCGCGTTCTGGTTTATGCGGGCTGACCAAACTAACGATATTATCGGATGATTTCACCAAAACTGCTTGAGAGTCTCCAGCCCATGCCACATGTATTTTATCAATTCCGACTAAGGCAAGAACCACAGTTGCCCCACTTTTTATGTTTTCCTTGGAACATTTGGCGAGAAAATTTAAATCTGTAGTTTGAAAAGCTTCATGAATCGAGGACGTAATATCGCTTGGGTAACTCGGACTTGAAATAAGGTTTCGGTGGAGTTGTGCTGCTGCGTACGCTGCAGCCTCTACCCCATTATGTCCGTCAAAGACAGCAAAGTAGCTGATGGGAAGCTTGGACTATTGGATATCAAATAAATGTTTCATAATTTAATAAATAATTTCAGGGACTGTTTATAGTTTCCTGGTGGAATGCTTACATTATATATTATATCCAAGTTTGGAAGTATTATCATGCGATCTTCTAATGAACGTCTCGTATTTTTCTTCGAGCAAAATGATATGTCGAAGACATTGGCACCATGATGCTGTATGCCATCAATCGTGTCTGAACTCTCGTGAGCATGTTTAAACTCCATACAAACTTCATCAATCTTTGCCGTCACTGTCTGCATTAGCTTAAGGGGTTGGTAACTTCGATCTAAAAATAAGCATTCGTATTACAGTCAACAAACATTAAAAAACTAAATGATGACCATCATTTCCAGGTAGCTATTTTCACTGATCATTTCGCATCTGAGACCAAAAATGAAATTAAGGTATGAAAAATTACTAGGAGCAGAGGAGCCGGTGTCGAGGACATCTCCAGTATCGTCCAGTTGATTGTACCCTTCCAGAACACAACTGCTTAGGTCTGTGTCGCTTATTACTTGGACGACACGCTTTAGGAGCGGTGTTAACAAACAGGATGGGCAGTTCCTATGAAACATAACAAATTTAGTTCGTTAAACACTGTTAATATATCATACTTAAGCTCAATTGCCGAAATTACAAATTTATTTCTCTAGTAATAATGCAATATAAAAATTGCAACTAGTTGCAAAACTTACTTTTGGTATAAATACTGAAAAGCCCAGTATATGGATTGTCCTCCCACTTCTGAATCCTCAATCGAATGGTTCAAAACTTTTAGCGGCAACGGATCGTTTGTAATGTCCGTGGGTTTAAAATCGGCAAAGAACGTTTGGTAGTCCATTGTGAAATGAACGCCAGGAATCTAAAATTGAACAATAAACCACAAAACATAAACAACATATCTACATACGCATTTCATATAAGAAAACCATAATGAAATAGAATATGCTAATATTAAACACATCCAAGTAAAATATGGATGTCAATGTCTTAGTTTATAACGAAAAGGGAGTAGAAACCCGTCGAATACCTACCTACACACACAATTACTTCACACTCCCCATACCAATCTCTAATAAAACAGTTAAATTTTAAAACCGCAATAAACAAATTATATCACAGACAATGCACGAATTAAATCCAGCCTACACAACTAATTGTCAATTATGGACAAGGAATAACGGAATTAATAAATGAGTATTATTCGAGAAATATGATACAATATATAAGGCTGCTAACGCTGACTGTTGAGCGAAGTGGAGGAATTCAAGTGTTTACAGTACCCAAGAACATAAACGATAGTAGGAAGTGTGTTGCCGGCTAAAAATGTGCGATATTCGCCTGCGAACAGTCAGCTAAAAGTTAAGTATAACAGGTACAAAATAAAGGTCAACAACACGAGCAGCGGAATAGTGCTTTTGCTTCGCCAACCAAGAACAACTATTATTGCTGCTCTGCCGTGCCGTGCCGACTGTCGATCACAGCTTGAGCTTGCCATTATTACCACATGCTATTTCTACATACGTTTTAGACTTGTACTTCGTTACATACCTTACCTGACGTTACATTAGTCACTCAACAAATATTATGCACTTATTAAACACACTACAGGCCAAATTCTACACAGCCACTCATCTCACATTGCATGCAAATTGCAACAGAATTGCATGGCAACAACCGTGCATTGTGCACATCTGAGGGCTGATCTCAAGTCACCGAAATTCGTGACTTAAATCTCCACTTTATTGCGAGTGGCCTTCCCGAATTTGGCCCATAGGGCCAAATAGGGCACATTCACCCAAACTCAGCAAACTGCCTATTTAAATTCAAACCTCAACCATTCCAAACACAGATTACGCAGTGTCAAATAAATAACAGAAACAATTTAGTAAGTAGCGAAAGCCACTTGATAGGAATGTTTATTAGTATGTGTGTCTATCTCTATATATGTATTAGAGGTGGACCCGAACAAGAACAATTATTTGATAACTCGTACCATAATTTTGAGACTCCAAACCAAATTGAAAACGGACTAGTTCTAACCCTAATAAATTTTGTACATGAATCAGTTTGAGTTCAACTTGAACATAATCGCATACAATTTATTGGAGAATTAAATATTAGCTAATGCATTTGAGCAGTCATTTTCATATTTTGAGACTTGGTATTTTACCTAGTCCAGGTGCATCAGAACATAATCATTCTAGAACCGAACCAAAATGAGAGCAATTATTTCCCTGCAATTCCGAACCCTAACCTTACCCGAACAATTATTTTCCGAACACCAAAAAGTCTGTTCGGGCCCACCTCTAACATGTATGTATGTATCTGTCACAGCCACATACCAAGAACGAATTAATGTAATTGGTTCAATGTTCTTAGGGTCACAAGGAAGATCAAATTCGAAAATGGAATCAACCGGTGACATTGGATATTAAGTAGCAAAAACTGTTGTATACTGACGGTTGGTCTGTCTATCTGTTACAGCGATGCCTCTATATAAAACGGAACGATTTAAGTTTACAGATTAAAACTTAGTAGAGTCTGCAGAAAACAATAATAATAACTCCGTACTCAGTTGACAACAGCATGTTAACATCTCAGCTAACAACATCAGTAAATTACTGTTAGGTAACTTGGGCAATTAATTGTGCATTCTTCCGCTACTTACTTATATCCGTTTTACCATGGTTTATTTATAATAACACAACCCAAGTACCCAAGCAAAGAAGTAAATCTGACTTGATCTGGCTAAACACTAAATGTACGAGACGTGAGACGAAGAATTACCGACCGTGCTACAATAATGCACAGTGCGATACTGTACAGAGGATGAAAAATTCGTTTCGGTCATAAAGGAAGAAAAATAATTAAATTTTTTACCCAATTTTATATTTCATATATGTTTAAAAGTATATTTGGGTAA
>JABASD010000288.1:0-89170 GCA_019776165.1 Pogonognathellus flavescens | reverse complement strand
CCCCAATGGGGTATTATTGCAGCATTTTCCACCAAAATTAATTCACGAAACCCCAATTCCCCTGGGGAAATACCAGCGCCGGTACGGTATACGGAGATAATGCCCATCGCTGATGTTGCGGATGCTACTACTGTAGTGTGCCACGTATGTTAGACATATTGTATTCATGTAACTGCCGCGTCTGCCTGTCTCCGACAAATGCACCAAGTGGCAAAACATAACCAGAAAGCTGGAACGTGCCACAGAACGGAAAGTGGCTCATCCTCTTTCTCTTCTTTCATTCCTCAAACTTATTCATATAATGTTAATGCTCGCTTTGTATAATTCGGATCTATAGGTAGTCAAACAGTCTTATAAAATCCTTTTGTTATCAACTAACTCACATCTCTTTGAAATCAACTCACTCAACACGTTTACTAATACTACTCCTCTTCTCGCCACTAAATTAAAAACAATATATCAATTTCACTTACTCAAACTTCAGTGTTCTCGTTCCATGTGTATTCTCAGCTTTACTTTAGACTGTCACTACACTACTGTACTATAGAATCAAATTTGAATCTCTCTACGACTTCACCCACCATTTAATTTCATAGAGTTCCAAGTGCAAGAACACATTTGACATTGCCATTGAATTCCTCGTGTAATTGCATACACGTAGAGCCACAGTATAGCAAAACTACATTTATATCTCTAATGAACTCTAATATTAATGCAAAGCACAAAATGTTAATACACACATTTCTTTATGAAATGACATGATAAAGTGCATTGTATGCAAAGGGCATAAGCTGTAAGGCATACGAAGCCAATGATAATGCCACAAATCCAAAGCCTATACATGTTTGCTATGTAGTATAGAAATGAACAGAACACGAATGTCGTTATCCTTTGTACTGTTGTAACTCTGTGATTTGAATATTGGCCATTATACATTAAAATTTCAAATCGAAAAATCTTTACGTAGGGAAAAGGCATTCATCAAAATCAATAAGAGTTACTTATACGTGCCACGCCAAACCAAATATGTGCGGATGTACGAATGGGTTATAATACATCATGAAAACGACAGACAAGACTAACCCTTTAGAATAACTAACTTATTTTAATTTTTCTCTTTAAACTCTCCTATGTCAAAAGGCAAAGGAAGAAGAAAACAAGGCGAGGGTTCAAAAAAGAGTTTTACATAGATGAAGCATAGCATAGTAATGTAGTATTAGTGATGCAAGGGCGGGATGAAAATTGAAATTGGCATGGGCTCGGACTTGACATGACATAACTGAATAAATAGGTTTGCTTTTTGCTTGCCTTTCCTAACTGAACCTCTCGCACAGTCCTCGAAAGTCGAAACGACTAAAAAGTAGAATCAGAACATACACTTATACATATAGACACTACCACTCTGTCAGAGACACAACAAATCAGACCCCAACACAATACACACACACACTGTCGACATAATTTAATATAATCTATGACCTAACGAAGGTAAGCCATAAGCAAATCCCAACAAGCCTTCGAATCTATAACACACACACACAGAAACAAATGCAATGAGTTCATCCGCTCTCTTGTATTATTTCAGAGTATAGATGTCCCTATAGCAAATACACACAACTCAGCTAACAATAAGTAAGCTATGTGTGCAGAGACCACTGACATACGTTTGCTCACATTCACATCATGCAATCCCATAGCCACACAACACAACAGACGCAATGCGAGCCAAGACAGCACAACACAAGATTTATTATCATCGTTAATTGAATATCATATGAATCAGTAATGGGCGTAAATCACATTATTATCTTCCAGCCAGCTCAGAATTCTCTCTCTGTGTGTGTTTCACTCGTCCCTGCATGCATTCCCCGTCCTTAACTTCCACAACTTCTCTGGAAATCCAAACACATTTCAAAACCATTTTCGGAATGAAGCTTTTTCATTTGGGCGATATCCGTGCGGCAATTCTTCATACCAGGTCGACTGCACCAAATATCACAGGAACAGAGCCCACAAACACTCAGTCTCTTTAGTTTCATTTCAACTCAATTCATTTTCCTTGTCTGTTTCATATCTAATCTATGCATTATCTTAGTTGATAACTAGAAATGCAGCAGAAATCATTATTCCGTGATCTTTCTGCATAATATGAAATAATACATATATGATCCCTTTAGATTAGATTACAAAGTAGAACAATGTTATAAGCAAAGGAAATGCACTGGAGATATTAATAATCTACTTTATATTTAATTTATGCATTTAGATCGCATAGACACAGAGTGCATGTTGTCACTGTGTAAAGTCGACAGAAAAACTCAGGACAGCAGTCTCTGACATGTAGCTTTCATCCCTTGTACTTGTTCTTATACCTAGTTGCATTATGAGTTGCATAACAGGGGTAGCACACAGACACGCGTCCACAGTGCACCTCAACTCATAAATGTTTTATTCTTCTAGGTTAAATGCGTTATGCCTAGGTTATCCATGCAGTTTAATTTTCAGGGTAAATACAAAGTGCACACTGATGTTTTCATACCCTGTCCCGCATCCCGTTTCTGTATCCCGGTGTATGTTCCTGTGTGTACGTACGAGAGACTTCACTAAGCTCATAAAATATTATTCCAAATATTCGCCTCTGAATTTGATGTGTGCGGATGGCGAACGGAGGAACGCCATAATTTTGTTAATAATAGAGCCCATGTACCAACAAAGGAATACAATAGGACCACAGCCCTGCCCTATTTTCTCTTGTACTTCGGATTTCATCTCTCAGGTCAACATAACACATCTCTGTGCGTGTGTGTGCACTAGGCGACGATTCCATTATACAGACATCTACTACAACATCCCCATTATTTCAGATTCAATGTCAACTGCTACCTTAAACATTTACTAAAAGTATCTATAGAATATCTTGTTGGTATACCGTATAGCTATGGAACCTTCCATACCACGTGTACACGTATTATGTCATATCAAGGTATAATACAGTCGATTATAACTAATACCTACGGAAATATTAGTAGGATAATTCGGCTATTGAAATTATAAAAATAGATTGTAAGGTTGTATTGAGCAGTTTCTAAGCGATCTACCTTTATTTCATTCATTGATGGAAATACAGTACGTACAGAGGAAACTAATAGCTGTGTTGTAATAGATAGAGATTTAAACCTTATCGACATAAACTGTCGAACCCATCAAGCAACTCTCAGTGAGACTTCAACTGTAATACTCGTCGTAGTGAATGATGTCTCTATCCCTCTAGTATATAGTTTACTAATATTATAAGGCAAAGGTACCTACGCACTATGCTACGTAATACTAATACTTTGAAATAAAGCCATACAAGAAGTAATAGTGCGTTCGTCCCTAATAGAGGTTAGATTACATTATTACTACAACTTTACAATCTCACACTACACTAACGAAGGAAACGAGTGGATTATATTAATATAATAAAGTATATTGCTATATATTATGTTCAATAAATATATACATACGCACAATGAATAGGATTTTTATATAAGTATAGCCTAATGTATGAGCTCGTATTATTGCACGGTGAAAATCCTGCTGGCCAGCTGTCAGCACTACTTAGTTGAGTACAAAGAACCCGAGGGGATCACATAGACAAGAAAAATAGGGCTTTTCATCCTCAATTTGAGTGCTTAAAGGAGATATACAATTTTCGAGGAAATATTACACAGATACACAGTCCTTGTCATGTCTAGACTCTAGGTGAACCAGTATAGGAGTAATAGAATGCAATGTTTGTGATACCATATGGATAATATAGGTATCTCTTTGTACACTCGTACTACGCATATTTTTACGGCTAAATCCTATACGCACAGGATCAATGCAAGGATATTAGTGCTACGGTTCCATTTCATAACCTAGCTTAACTTAACACTACTAATACTGGTCACATTATATTATGCTGTACTCTATTTAACTAAGGTTCAATGCTTTTCGTTGAATTCAATTGAATCCTATCAACAGGAAGCTAATTCGTCTTTTATCCTCGTCCAGCCACACACTACTAAATCACTACACATTTTTTCTTCTTCAGTAGTGATTGTATATCTACATAAAACTTAAACCGTACAAAATAGTACGGGTGGGGTGAAGCAATCCGGCTAAAACCTATCATGTCATGACCGTGCCCAACGGGATTCCAAAAATTAGGAAAAATTCTCTTTCTGGTAAATACTAAAGCCAGTCTGGTCCAAACAAAATCTTTGTAATTCATTCGATACCATGCATTGCCAATAACCATTGGGACACTAGTAATAGCGTGGAATACCATACCTATTAGGACTTAACAGAAGTTAATACCCGGTTCAAAATCCATCCTTCATTTAATGGCACAGAGGATATAATTTCTCTGTTCTTTTCATGTAATGTACCCAAGCACTCTTCTCAATTGTCTAATTAACTCGAAACTCTACACAGACCGTGGTGTACCTACCCTACTCTCAATTGCACACTCTTTCCTCACAAAACAATATGGTCTGGAAACTGTGTGTTCTGCCAGGTTTGTGTTTGTTTACCCTATGTGTGCCTGTACACTTCACTTTCAAAAGGACAGATCCTTAAGTATCTATTATTTCATATAGGTACATAAATACTAGAGACACTCGTGTAATATGTTACCGTACCTTGCATTATCATCAAAGTGAGCCCTTTACATGTTTTCCATCCTTTCTTCTGAAAATAGATGCTCTGTCATTCTTGTTTCTCATTGTTAGTTAGCCCTTAGAGTTTAGACTGATTCATTGTCAACAGAAAAATAGAAATTAACCGAGCGTAATTGAATACTCCAGTTGCTGACAGATTTTCCACAGCGAACAACTCAATTCTGCTAGAAATGAACCTGAACGAAAGAATGTACATGAAATTGAAGTCAAAGCAATAATAGGAGCGAGGGAACACCTGATGATGATGTGATGACATATGTTCTGCATGTTGTAATGTGTTTTTCTTTAGTATTCGAAAAATGTAACTAGGTCCTTCATTTCATTCTTCGTGAAAAGTAAAAGCTTGACCATTACATTACCACAAACACGTAAGTACGAAGTAAGTATACTAAGCCAAGGTAGTAGTAGTAGTTGCCACGGTCATATTGTAAATCATTTCTTCGTCCAGGGCAATATTGCGTGGACATACACACACCTAGTAATATTCCCTTGCCGAAATATGGTTAGAAAAAGCCTTAGCGGTCGTTTTATTTCCTTTTCCTTGCTCTCCACCTCCGGCAAGACGAAGTACAACCAGACAAACAAGAATTGCAGAGAAGGAATGATTTCAAAAGCAATTTCCGGTCCATTAGCTCATTAGACGAGGGAAAAGGTGGCTGCTGTGGCTTGAGGTGTCGATTTGCTCACTCAAGTCGTCCACATAGAAGAAAACCTTTTACACCGCATCTACTACTGCATATAATAGTAGTGTGGAAACAGTAGACCTTGTACGTAGAGTAATTTACTCTAAAAGAATGCAATAAGAATGCTATTGAACTATAAGACGTCTGTTGTTATTGCGGCAGTGTGTAAATAAGCGAGTGCATTTCTACAACTATTACAGAGAGAACTGTGTTGCTGGAATTGTAATGTCGACAAGACGATACTTAGCACATAGCTGAACACAGTTCTTATTACAGCTTAACACTTCATTTACACGTCTTTACTCCTCAGAATTTCATTTCCATCTTTGTGTTCACTTTACTTTACTACTCTCTGTCTGATCACAAGGCTGCTCCTGCTGCATTTTCGATTGTGTCGGCAAAGTAGTTTAACAAGGCTCGACTGCAATAATATCTTACTACTACAATATAATTCTATACTACAAAGGGAATTCTCTCGAAGTCATATTTTGGGTAATACTATACCTTCAATATGAACAAAAACGGATTTCCTTTATTTTGCCTTCTGCTTTTTGCTTCAGATACAGAAATAATAACTATATCAGTAGTATCGTTCTCAAGTACTATTTCATTTTCCTCACTTTATCGGAGAAGTAGCATTCTTTGCTCTTCTGCAGTAACAGAGATATTCTCTATTTCTTATATATAGCAATAGTGTTTCGATGACACAACCTGACAATGATTATGCCTGCAGGCAGTTCGGAACTGAATGAAGAATAAATTCAACAGAAAGAAAATCCCTTCGGCTCTTTCCATTCTACTCCAATTTACTACACTTCAATAGCTACCGCTCACGGACACTAAATTATTGTTCCCGACTCAACTACTACACTTGTAAGTACATTATGTTAGAAAGACAAAGTGCATATATATAGGACACATACACATCTCTCACACAACAAATTCCATCTTTGTGTTTGTCGAGAGAATCGGCGATTGCCTTGGTGTATGTGGTGTCCTGCATTGGAAATCTCTGTGTACTAACAACGACTACAGTGCAAAACCAGTCGTTTTTCCTACAACATACAGAAGAACCTACAACAAAGAGTTACAAAGCTGTTCAAGCGATCTAAAGAACTAAAAGATATAGCTTCAATGGGATTTCACTTATGTTTTGCACACAGAGATGAACTACCATAGTAGTAGGTATATAATATCAATTCGTATAAGTATGCCACATACCATTCGAGTTCTACCTAAGGTACTTACATAGGTATTGTGTGTCTAATAAAGCTGACTGTTATGTCGTGGCATTACCAAACGAAGTATTTTCAATGGAATTGAGTATTGGGTACATAAGTAAAAGCGGCGAGACGAAATTCACTAAAAAACTACATAATAAAGTTTGGACTGTGTGGACAAGTCTGTTGTATTGTTAGAAGAAGGTAGAAAAGCTATTGGTAATGTCGTTATGTGAATACTGAATGGAAAATGAAAATTGGAAAGCAATAGTTTAATAAGTCTATTTGCAATAACAATGCCATAGAGTTTGCCCTTATGGACACAAATGACACATCGACATAGAAAATTTACAGTAGTGCTACATTAGTCACTACAACATACCACAACATGAATTTCAGATATTGCTGTATGTACAACACGGACACATTGCAATACATGCACTCCTGGTGTTGACGATGGTGGTAGGTAGTCATTTTGGCTACTTTTTCACAACAAAGAACGGAGAGGACCTTGGGGGCAAACTTGACGAATTTTTTGTTCATCCTCTCACTTCTCTACTTTCCCCATCAGTCAATTCACGAGTTCAGCCATCAAAACGAGTTGAATTGATGTCCCGACGCTTTTATTGTCACAATTCAATTCTCTGGAGATATTGTGAGAAACTTTTGTTCAATTTTATGACGCAGATCAACTTGCCTTGCTCTAAGCTCAGACTCTACACTCGTCTTCAAAAAGTATCACGGGAAAGGCAGTTTGAATATAAAAACTTGGATGCAAGTAAGTGCTGTGCGGCAATTGGGAAGAACTCTAAATCGGATCTCACACTATCCTCCCATTCATTGTCGCATCAACTTTTCTCTAGTAACTATGTATATGTTTGCAGGCAGCAGTTTTACTTGTATTACACTTATTGCAAGTCAGTTATTCATATTATTATACAAGAGCACATTCAATAATATATACCTATAAGACATAATCCAATTTACTGTATAAAAACATATCTACCTATATATAAATTTCTAATATATAAGTAGATACACAACAGTTATAGCACTCAACTCAGTTTGTATTGTAAAAGTTCGTTTAAATTTTTCAAAGCATATGGTGACTCAAAAAAACTGAAAACCGACTGACTCTAAACTCATTTATGTACGAATGACTTTCGCTCACGTCAACACCTTTTACTTTGACTTCAAACTCAATTCATCCGAATTGAAAAATCCTAGTCACATTTTACCCTACATCATTATTACATCAAAACATGTAACATAAAGCTATACACCATTACTGCTACATCATATACCTTGCATACTTTCCTAAATATACAAAGGCAGAAGTAATAAATAAGTGCAGTATAGGAGCTATGAGAATATTAACTACTGAGGTAACATTACGTGTATACTTTTGTAAAGACTCAATCAGAGATTGAGTAGCCCGAGTCAAACCCTAACCGACAGCAGATGATAATACGGCAGATAAAAGCAAATGATGATGATGATGCTGATAATGGAGATACAATGATGAAAATGAAAACAGAAGGCAGCCGCTTGTATTTAGCTCGATACCTTTTTTATGCCATGGGTATAGCTACAATGGAACACAAAGATAACTAATGGCACCAGCACACTGTATCACCAACCAGCCTACATTACAGACAAAATACTCCTATTATTATTATACCACAAAGTGTAATAATATATGAGTTACATGTTCGTATGTTTTATAGGTAAAGAAAAGTAGAGTAGTAAAAGGGTAGCCTTGTGAGATTCTACTCAAAGTCCAAAAATCAAACGACAAGCCTCGGCTTACAATAAAGTGAAGTTTGTGGCCTTCATTGTATCTGTCTATTTCTATTAACAGGAGCAATCCGTAATTCTATTCAGACTCTCTGCTGCTGCTGTGAATTGTAAGTTGCTACGTAAGGACGTCTCTCTTTTGCCTCGTCATTGTCATTTTCTCATCTTTTACGCCATGTGCTCCCTAATTTTCACCGGAGAAAATTATACGGTATGAAGTCAAACGAATTGAGTGTCCATTCGTTTCCCCACAATTCTAAGTCATTGAAACCTTTATCAGCACTTTATCAACTCGTTCCCACTCTCTAAAACTTTAAAAGTTAATACCTTACCTAAAGCTTATACCGGCCTACTTAGTTTTTCCATCAGTATATTTACGCATGATTGCACTTATAAGTCTTACACTAAGAATTGAATCTTGTATGTTGTATACAACTTAAATATTCATTCAATATAATTATATCCGTATACCTCGGTACTAAGTATCTATGCATTGATCGATATAATGCATAGTTTTAAATTTCAATGCCTTTTGATTTTTAATTGCATTTCGCTTAATTGATGATGACATTTATTTTTCAGATTATGATTTCCAATATTTCGGCCAAATGAAGTACATAATCTTACCACGCTTATTTACAATGTAAACTTTAACCTTTGTAAGTCTTCGTGAGTCCTTGTTCGTTAGACTTGTACTAAATAGATAGGTTACTTACATTTGAAATAATTTCGGTCTTAGCTATCATAATAATCATATCATATTCAAGTAAACACTGTAGTAGGTTCATTTTACGACAAGCTATTTAAAACGTTGAAGGGAATGGCTTTCCTATACTAAGACACGAACTCAATTTGAAGCGTGGTTTGGCTATCATAACATGTAAACAAAAAGTAAAACGAAATTCAATTGAAATAGTTATTAATATGCAAAGTTCAGCTGAAAGTTTAATGCATTCATATCATAACACAAATAATATTGGAGCCAACTAACTACTACAGCATGGTTTATGTAAGAATAGTAATACGTAAGGCTTATTGTGAGTTGACAGTACAATACAAAGTTGCACATGTTACTACTAAAGTATACGCTTGCTTGCATTATCTAGTCATCTCCATTTATGTATCTGCAGGCATTCATTCAACCATTGCACTCTAATGTTATAGCGAGTGTCATATCAAATTCAATGATACGTATTATGTGTAGCGTTGATAAATAGTAACTAGAGTATTTCTACATAAGTAAGTCCATATAAGAAACTGATAGCATTATATAATTATGACGAGAACTATAGATGATTTCACACTTGTAACGAAAACGTGGTTTAGAAATAATAATATTATGTTCCTAATATAGATTTACCACTACAACAGACAAACCTCACATTCTCACCTTCTTTTATAAACTTTTCTATAGAAATAAGGCTATGAGCCATGGAAATGAATAGAAGTGAGGTAAGGCAAACCCGAAAGTAAACCACAGAACAGAACACATACTACGTGAAAAGATGAGAGAGATTCATAAAAATGAATACGATTCTATTCTCATCTACATGTTCATATTCCATATCATTATTATAACAGATCCCTTTCTAACAAATCACTTTCCTCGAAGCTCTTTATCAAAACTTTAACTGCAACTCAACTGTAAATTGATTTATATTAAATGGGAGCGTACATCAATACCACAATGGGAAATGAATAGAGCTATGATCATATGTTCATACTTTCATCGCCTAACAATGACTACTCTAGCACTCAACAGTTCGCAAAGCGTCAAACACCCTTTGTATTATTAGTCGCGAGTTGAAGTTCAATTCAAATTCAATTTCATTTCATTATTCATCTACATAATTGCAAACTACACCACGGGAACAGTGTGCTCAAACTGCATGCCAACAAAGCATGACATAATACATGGCATTTTTAATTCAGCACTCGTGTATTGTGTACATCCATATGTAAAAATGTAGAACGAGCTGTCTTTAAATGTACAACAGTCATTATGTGTATTATTTTTATTAGTTATTGGCCCATTGATGGAAATGAAGATGAACCAGGGTAAAAGTAAACCCAAGCGACATAATTTAAATATAACCACATAAATAGGTAGGTTGTATTTCCATGTTCTTGCGTTGAGTTAAATTGTGTATAGACAGACAAAAAGAGTAGGGATGAAGCTTCTATAGTTTGTAGAATGAATTTTTTAAAACTTGATCGTTCTATTGCAGCACTGACATAAATTTACATTTGTTAGTGCCAATAATACTATGGCACGTATGACGAGAAGAGCTTTATCTCTCCTTCTGCCCCTATTTTCAATTATCATGCAAATTCAGTGGTGGAGTCAGGAAATTTTCAACTCCATATTGGTAAACTATATTATGGCAAACCTCAATGTTGTACTCTGTACATCATAACAACATCCTATCAAACACACCACACAAACGTACACACATAGAGTAAATGCATAAACACAGTGGTTTAGAGAAGAGTAGAGATCCAGAGAGTGTCTTTGGAGGCAGAGAGTCGTCATCTTTCTTATGTCTGCACTTATCTTGTCGAATTGAATTCGAGGAAAGCATTCAATGGTATACAAATACAATAGAGAGGAGCCGAGCCTTCAACTCATCATTTCTAACCAAACAAGCCAGAGACAAGTCGTACGCGAACAAGTCTTCTCGGTGTGGAGAAGAGTCTTATCAATATTCCGCATCACATCGTCCACGAAAATGTCAAATATAACTCGAGTCAATTCACATATCAAAAGTAAGGCTTGGCCCTTGAACAAATTGTACGAATGGAAATTTTTGTTTGCAACGGGCAGAACATAAAGTGAATAGAAAATCAGGGGAAACAGAATACAAACACTTTTACGCAGTACATATTCCCTTTCTCTGTTGGATTCATATTCATCTCTCTCTCTCATCTGTGCTGTGTGTGTGCATGTGTCTTGTTGTAATAGTACTACCAGAAAACACCACCACCACATATTTACAATAAGACAGACAGAAAATGAAATCGAATGCATCAAACTGTACAATGAGATATAAATGGGAAAATGCAGAAAACGCGTACAACCATGAAAAAACAAACAAGGAACTTGTCTTGTCGATATTGTCGAACATGACGACAAGACATTGAGATTTCCATTCTATTTTTTCACTTTCTTGTTTATTTCAATGTTTGTCTACATGTCTAGTTCCATGTGCATACGTAATACTATAACGTATTCCTTCCCACATCTATTAGTATTTTCCACACACGTACACCCTCTGCATCTATGCAATCCAGTTTAGTCAATATATGAAAACCAATATTCTACTGCTATACAGAGTAAGTGTATTTTCTACCTATTTCCATTACAGATGTACGTGAATTTACAATGCTCTTAGTCTATTACATATGTCATGCAACATACAAAACATTTTCTCGTGTGTTCTAGTAGGAGGTATAGTATGTGCATTCGGAAAATGAAATAAGGAGAATATGCTTTCAGTTTATCCAATTCAATTTCAGTTCACTCTTTTAGATTTCATATTTCAGTTGAATGCTATAAAAAGTAAACTTGCTTTTCGCTATAAACTATAAACCAATTTCTGCCACTCTCAAGTTAAATGCTTCTCCTTCTACATTTCAATCTAGTTAACAAAAAAATAGTACAGTACAAAATACTTTGATAAAATATGATTGTGTCTGTATTTAAGTTTGTACCGACGAATGTATCTGAGAATCTGAATATTTAATAATTACAGAATTTCCAATATGGATTAAATTAAGATAAATGATTTTGAGTAGGCACAGCACACCTACATGTTATACTTATATTGAGAGTGAAGTTTATAAGTATAAGATTTTACAGATTTTACACATATCATTCTTGGTAAAAAATAATTTATGTAGGTAAATCTGATAAATAGTTCACTCTGTTGTTTACATAAATGAATGAACAAACTGTTTTAGAGAGCATAATATTTTGCACTTCCGAAAAATATTTGTCAAATTACAATTAATGCTAACGTTAGCTTTGTTTGTTGACTTTGTTTACTACATAAAAGCAAACAATGCAAATTAAGCTTTCCCTTTTGTTTGTTCTTTATTTTCGAGCTTCTCACATTCAGGATCTCCCTGGTTTGTATTTAGTTAGCACTCAACTCGCCATGAACAAAACGTACAGACCTATAGCGAAATGAACAATTGAGTTTCAAGTGAATCCAAAACAGAACAAGGAGAGTGACAAGATTGTCACAGCCAAACAAGTCCTATTTAAATATTTTGACACTTGTCTTAAGTGTCCCGTCAACCCTAAACAATACAGATTCAGCTCAAAGAAACACTACACCAAAAACTGCATATACCGATATAACTATAGATATCTAGTAGTTGTTAAATAACATCACAAAAATAATATTCTTTAAGAATACTCGCATGCACTGACTTAACCTAAACACGAGCAACCATGTAAAGCGGAATTTTTACAGTAATATAAGGGAGAAAATTTTCAAACAATTTAACATTTTATTATCTCAGCTCAGTAAAAATTTAAATGCAATTTTATATGTTAATTAATTTTATTACTGACTCGATTAATCGAATTTGCCAGAGAAAAAAAAAGCTTTCTTTGTAATGAATATACCGCTATAAAATATTTCTGAGGTAGAATTAAATTAGTGCAATATCTAAATGTAGGTGTAAAAGTCCTTTATCGAGAGCTATTTATGAGTCCCTTTAAAATTACGTAGCATGAGTGAGAAATAAGATGTTAAAAATTGCCCGTCTCAATTTGCATGTACATTCTGTAGATATGCTTCCGGTTGTCCTATGACCATCCACTATCCACTACATAGATTCATGATAGGAAAGCATGGCTGACAATGACACAAGTAAAATAATATTTTACTACAGATACATATATGCATTTCCGAACTTCCAATTAAGGGTAGGCATAGTGTTTGTAGTATGAGTAGTTAAGTAGGCACTGAAATAGCCTTTGTTGATGATGGTGATGATTATTAGTTAGTTTTAAGTTACACTTTCATCATTAACTTGACAGAAAACAAGACAAGGACACGACTGAGACATAAAATGAATATCTTATTTAAATAAGTATTACAAATGCATCTGTCGTTTCTGTTCTACTCTCTCTCTCTCTCTTTGTCTTTTTGTGTGTTAATTTCATTTCGTTTCATTATCTCGAATCTGAGTCGGAGTGTTGTAGTTGTATCACATTGCATTGCGTCGCTAGATTGCATTGTAATGAGGATGAGACCCAATTAAAAAGTAGGCGCAGTGCATCCAATCAAAATCCAATCCATCTAACCCTTTCTTTTACTCCTTTGTGATTTCCTTTTGGCTTGACTGCTCTGCTACTACCTTCTATGCATAATATAACGACGACGACACAACTCACAACACGCTCATATTCAACTCATATTAAATTCTCATTGTCAGTTCACAACAGCAAACCACCCAGCCTGCCTTATACACAACAGACGTATACAAAACGGCTTAGATATTTTGACTGCATGTCTCTGTTGCTCATTTCTTGCATCTCCATCCATCGAATGCACATTCTTTTTTTAAAGGCACAGAGCAGATTGACTCGACTTGACTAAAATAAAATGAATGAATAAGTAATGTAATTTGAAGGCTGAGGGGTTCCTTTACTTCACTCAATTCCATTTCTGTCTGCTGTTCTTTATGCAACGCAGTCTTTATTATCTCTCTCACTGGACTACATTCTGCTTTTAAAAATCTACCTGCTTTGACTACCGTACCAAGGCACACTCACAAAAACTCCATGTCTCATTTCGTGGAATTTAATGCTCTGTGAGTTTCGCGTAATTCAACGCATTTTTAAGTGAGTCAACACTTTCAGAGGGTAGCAGCAGAAGATTATAATGTTTCAAAGTGTAACGAAGTAGTCACTTCTTTTTCATGCTTGTCAAAGGGTAGAATGGTTAAAAATTTAATTATTTATCATTCTTTTACACACAATGCATACAGACAACAAATGCAAGAAAGTTAATAAATCTATCAATTTATACTTCAAGGTAAAAATACTAAAGAAACGTTTGCAAATGTTAGCGTGCAATTATCACACAATAATGTTATAAAGCTAATCGCATTACAAAAAATCTTTAAATACTAAAACTGTCTACTTATTGTAGTCCTGATTACGTATCAACGTTTCGTACTATCATAACATATATTTAGGCCCATTAATTTTGTTACTATTACAATTTTCATATTCATGTAAATATGAGTTGTTTCCTTGTAAGGTAGGCACGATGATTGAGCAAGGCATTAACATTATATAACACTTTACGCAATAAAAGGTACCAAATTACCTACAAGTACAAATTAGATGGTAAACTCATAAAGCATAAAAACCGTATTTAGCTACATGAAGCAATTATTCGTTTTAATGGTTGGTCTCCTTAATTTGGTGGTGTGGCAGTGGTGGGTTCTTAATCTCATTTGAAAGATCATCTCCGCTGAAGTAAGAAAAACTGAAGATGTAAGTATATAATAAGACGAGTCCACCTCCAGTCTTTGTATACATTGAATGTAAATGGAAGAGTAATAATAGGGTCTGCATTGTTTTACTGTAGTTGACTACACTTTCACATTTCACACAAAAAGATAATCATCGCCTACTTTGTCATTCTGGTTTTCCAGCCTTTAAAACTTACTTAAAAACACTCACACGCAATGACTGCGAGCAACTCCACAGGTAGATGTTTTCATTCTGAAGACGTGAAACACATTTTCTTTACTTTCTTTTTACAATCTCAACACTCTTCCTTGTGTTTCTAAAGGTTTCTTTGGAAAAAAACATTGGGCATGAACGGTTTTTGTTATTCCTCCTACAGACATCTTAACTAATGCATGCTATCGCCACTACCATCTAATCCATGTACACAGAATAAACAACCAACAAGAAATACACTTATCGCACAAACCTCAAAATCCACATCACACTATATATTTACGATGGCAATCATAGTACATTTGTATGCATAGGATAGCAATACATATTATATAAATCCGTTATGTATAGACAAGCTTAACAGAAAAAATAAATGTTTATGTGTGTGAAAACGAAATAGGAGTGACTGAACATTTAAAATATGTTCTACATCTTTTCAAATCAGCTCCTGAGATTCAGCTTGGTACTGCATAAAGTATTTAAAAGGCCCAAGATTATTCTTGTAGTACAATAAGATAGATATTTGTCCAATGCGTTCATCGTATGTAGTTTATAGTTTACTCGTTTAGTGTTTAGATTAGTGATCTTGAATTTAAGTATAGTAAGAGTTGTATTTATAGTAACAGTAACAGTTTTTTGCATACACATGTAATTCCAGAGAGTAAAGAATATCTATATTATATATAGAAGTCGTGTCGAGTTTGACTAGTGCCCATATAGTGAAGTATGTCTGTGTGAGATTTCTATGTGTATACAATTCGTGTGTTCTCTCTGTGGAAAGTGACAAAGTTCTATCCGAGCAAGCTTCGCTGTAGAAGCAGACAAAACACACTTGGAGTTGGAGTTGTGTGAAGTGTAGTTGAGAAAGGAGGAAAAGTTGTCGAACAACCTTCCTCTGCCAACTGGAACTACTGCTGCTGCCCTTTGTTTTTCTTCCAAATCTTTGCAAACCTCATGCAGTTCTCCGCGACGGAGTCAGAGGTCACAGTCTACCCGATTCCGACATAGATGTCGGCAAACTGAGAAAAGCAACAAAACGCTATTGATTCTCATTCTCAACTCAACTATGTAATTTCTCAAGTTTATTTCTATATTATTCTCAGTTGATTGTTATTGTTAAATATAATATTACTTCTTGAAGTGCAGTGCAAACACATACAGATAGAGCATTGTATTTATACTCACAAGACATGTCCATCATTGATCTACAGATACTTACAATGAAATATAACGTTGGCATAAACTTATTTTTTGGGGCGTATTGGAAACTGAAGTACAATTGCAATAATATATTTACATTGCTTACTAATGAATTATGTACGGATAAAAGATCGTATTTTCGCACTTTGAATACGCATTGGCAATTGTTACTTTTGCAGTGACTTTACAAAAGAAATCATTAACTTATTCTTGTCTTGTCTTTTCTTTTCTTTTAGTAATGCGTAACAACTATTGTATGTTAAGAATCAGTGTTGTTTTTGTGAGAATAAAAATAGAAAGTAAATCTCTTATGTACAAAAAATAGTGTCATGAAAGTTATTTCTTATCCGTAGGAAGAATTCAGGTTTGCGCATTGGTTTATTTCCTGTTCGTTTCACTATACAGAATCTAGTAAATGATATGACATGTCAAGGGATAGTGTTAATAATGGACTTTTGGAAGGAAAGAATGTTTACTGAATTCTTATTATAATATAATTTCTGATATAGCTCACCAACAATGAATAGGCATGGTGCAGCATTATAGCTGCACTACGAAAAGCATATATTTTGTACATTGTATTTATTCCAGGATAAGACTTGATATAGGTATTTGATATCTGAATCTACACTATTACTGTAGTAATATTAGAACGGAACGTCCATTTATTTCTCATAGGTCTACGGTTCATTCATTACTCTGTCCACATTGATGGATTGATCTTGAACTTTCACATAGCTCGACTTTAACACTCACGCTTGAACGGAACACAAAGAAAAGTCGATGGCGGTGATTCCAGAACACCATCATGTCAGTCTTCCCATTAGATTGCATTTTTAGCCATTTGCCTTAATCAAACTGTCACGATAAGGCAAATTAAGCGCACAATTAATTTTCCTGGCACGCATAGATTATGCATGAAACTTCAGGTAAAGTAATAAAATTCAGCGGTGAAACATAAAACACGGCAATTTTAAAACCTCAAACTGCACAAAGGGTGACATAAATAATTAATTAAATCTTTCCTTTATGTTACAATTGAAACACAAATTGTAATTAGACTATTTTTCTTAGCAAAGCCTACTTTCAGTGAATTAAGAAAGTTTTTTAGTACCTAAGACGATCTAGATATATTACAGCCTTTACATTGAAGTGCTGAGTATCTTACGGTTCAGTTATTCTAATTTGGAATGAATTTCTGAGTTATAAAGCTGAAACCTCTGGCTCAAAGACTGAGAATGATCGGCATGCTAAACGTTATTTACTTTTGGCAATAAATTACTTTCTTGGAAGAAAGCCTGCCTGAGTTGATGGATAGATTTTGCCCTAGATAGTAAATAACAGTGAAAAGTAAAATACAACAAACATTCTACACTGAGTACATTGAGATTGAGATAAACGTGCTAACATGTGTTTCTACAACTAACCTACATTTTAACTATTACATCAACAAACCCAAATGCTTTTACAGTGCTATTGAACTTAACTTTGTCCTCTCTCTCTCTCTCGCCTGCCTCCAGGTCAATCTTCTTTAAAGCCCTTTCAGAATTACTATATACAGAAAACAGAAAGTAACTGTAGCTCAACTAATACTTCCATTAAGCCGAAAACATTCTATCCAACTTCACAAAGGCGACTTTGAAGTGCTTTGCACTTCTGAGTCAAGTCATTCAGATTTAATGTTAACCACTCCTTACAAAACTAAGTTCAAGCAAAATGCATCGGATGAGCATAAATACACTTCCCTTACTTTCACTCTTAAACTTTAATATCAAATTAAAACGCCTCTTTCACTCAGAGTACTTACATTCTTACACTGGTGGTTTGGCTTTGATTTTGAAAAGAAAACTGCATTTTGGGTTTCGTAGCAAACACTTTCCATATAGGTATGAGTTAAAATAATAAAGTCTCAACTTTAAATGCGTTAAAGCCACAGTACTTCCGATTTGTAATGAGAAACAAGAACAAGACGCTGAAGACACCTACCGCATTCCTATAAGTGGCAAAACTTTGTGTGAGGTAAAAAATATTATACGAGTTACAGTAATTACAAACACACAATTTTGAAATTTGACCGTAGCACACAATAAATTAATGTTTACCTGAATAAATAATTTGAATTCATATGTAGGTCGTTGGTCATCCAGAATAGAAAAAGTATTCACATAAAAATTGTTGTGTACAAATACTCATTTATGCTAGAAGGGAAGCGAGAATAATGAAATGGAGTGTTTTGTTTATGAAAATACTTTCGTTTCAAGATGATTTGAATAGATGATGAGAGTGTGAATTTAAGTACCAAATGAAAAGTTGAAGAAACGCTGGAACGCAAGTCAACTTGAAGAATGAAGAATCTCGGGTTTGTTTTTGTCCCCTGGATGTAATTTTGCTTGACTACTCCAGTTTGACAGAGCATTATTACATTTTCTCACTTTGTACAACTCACAAAGTCATTTGTTGTTGTTACACAACAAGACTCTTGCTAAAGCTGCGTTGTTGTCGTGTAGCATCAATTGTATTCTGTGCTACTTACTAAACATGGAGCAACTCGTGTACTAATATGAGTGTGTGCGTAAGTGAAGATAAGAGGAAAAGGACCTCCTACTTCTTCCAAGCAGCAGGCTCTCTCATCTACAACGTTAATTGTAAAGAAAGTCGATGAACCATGTAAATACATTTCAAGTGATGCGGTCGTCCTTCGCGATCTGTCAACTACTGTCACAATACATGATGGATGATGCCTATGTCATTTCATTTTACTTTTGTACTGTGGATATCTGTATAGGTTGTTCCTTGCTACAAATAAAGATGCTAATAACACTCATCATACTCATACGCAGTCAAAACTCGTGTACAATCTTTTCTTTACAAGTTATTGTACTTTTGTCACTTGTCTGCTACAACAATACTTAACTGCATGACTTTCATCTCTATATACTTCGTATATCTAGTTCATATTCTATTACCACCCTGTTGTTCATATATTTATGCATCTGTTGTACGTGTACCTATTTACATTCTCATCTTGATAGCTAATGTCACATAACTAAATGCATAGTAATAACAAGCATAGTAGTAGCTGGTAATACATGCTGTGATGACATTGTGTCGGTTGTAGTTAAAGTGTACAAGACACAGCAGTAATATAATTTGGACACATAATGAAGCGTTAGTGTCTTTCTTTAGAGCGTGGTGTTTTCAGTAATTGTAATAGTAAATGTCGTGACTGACATTACAAACACGAATGAATGAATTTATTAGATCCCGCACTCTGTGACCTTGCCTTGTGCAAAACTATTCTCATGATTGTTGTTGTTGGCGTTGGTGGATGTTATGTGAGTGAATTAGAGAGTTGATAAATGTTTCCTTAATAGCTATCGCCAAGCAGGCTTAACAAATGTTTAGTATACTTATATACGTGCTGCTTGAATAGAAGACAAAGTTTTAAGCTGGGGTTGAAATAGTAAGAGTGGCACTAACTATAAGAAATTGAGGGAAGTTGGAGAGACACAGACACAGAAGAAGAAAGAGAGAGAGAGAGAAAACCCGAAGGAGATGAAGATGAGACGCACGGATGACGCTGACTATTTGGCCCACAGAGCATTTGTTCTATTGAGCTTGGAATTGTAGCAGTAGAAAAGTGGATGAGTATTAGGAGTGTTCCAAGTTTCCTTGCATCATCATCATCGTCGTGGGAAGCAGAAACAAAGTCGCTTACATGTGACAAAGTTAAGAGAATAGCAGTCGCAAGCAAAATAACATAAAACACAGACACGACTAGTGAAAATGTGACGAGAATTGTGTCACTGTCTTCAAATTCTTTCACGAGTACACATCTAGTACACAACGTGGTACAGATAAATAACTAACTGCTATAAAACACAGTCGAATAAAGTGGAGACCATATTTTCTTCATTCCGCATCAACTAACTCGTCATTCAATCACACTACTTTTACTCTAACATGCTGAACACTACACAATTTTATCCATCAGAATATTGTCCTACACATTTCAGCGATTTTGCCTCCAGTCACTCGCAAACTGATATAAAGTTACCTAAACAATAAATTTTGTCGTTGTTATGAATTTTGATCATTTTTGTGTGTAGATCAAATACAGTCATAGAAATCCTATCTGACACAGTCCTTGACGCTTAAGCAAGCGGAGAATCGCATCTTTGTAGATTGTAGGTATCCAGTAGGTAAAGTAGGAGCTTAATAAGTAATTATTTACAGTACGTTACAAGACTTTGTAGCATCTAGTGTTACAATGTTGTAATATTATTTCGCTTAACATTGTGAAAATACACACCTTCATAAATACGCAAAAAATTATACGAAAAATCTGCAATAGCGCATTGTTTAGATTCTAAATATCTGCTGTCTATAATGGAATATTATAGAAATGATATGAGAGTCAGAATGTAATAGTAGTAATGTCATCATAGTAAATGCAGATGCAGAGTTACTTTGTACAAAAGTATTTTGAATTGAAACCAACCTGTTATTGATTATATGACAGTCTTAGCGATTATTTGGATCCCAAGGTTGACAGAATGCTTAAATTACTTCAGGACCAGAATTCTGAAAATCAAACAAATACAGTTAAAATTATAATTAAGTAATTACGATTAAATTATTCATTAAGTAGATTTGTGAATACAAAATTACACCATTGTTTTTTAGGTATTTGTAGCTTACATTGTTTACGTAAATACCTGAGTATAGACACCTTAGTTATCAGCTCAAAGTAAATGATATCAATTGACACAATTGCAACGACAAATCCTATTCTTACTTAGTCAGTTATTTAATTGAAATACAATATGATAGTAGATTCAAGATAACTTATTCCGGTAATTTTAATTACAGCTAAGTTTTACAGACAACGTTTAATGAAAAGCAGCAAGTTTTTATGCAAGCGTCTGTTAGGAGTCATGGAATCAGCAAGATGCAACAAAGTAAAACATTTCAATGGCAATGGCAAACTGGAAAGCTCTCAGCAAGTGAACGAACCTCAAACTGCGAAGTGAATATGATGATGAATAGGAATACGCCGGAACAAATCAAGACAAGGGAAAAAATGATGGATTTCTTTTGAAGTGGAGACAGGACAAGGTCTTCGGCTCACATCACATCCCATCCTCTATTCACACACAAACACGAGGATCAATCTGTACCTACTCATACTCCACTAGCACAGCAAAAGAATAGAAAACCAACATAATGCACAAATATCCACGCACATTACTACCAACATTACTCCACGTTTCCACTCTCTATCATTCTTATATCCACCACAATCGCTACATGATACACAACCCATTCTATTTACTACAGAAAATCCTACAGCCTCTACAGATGTATTCCTGGTATATTCTTCAGGTTAGTAAAATAGAGTGGATCTTCTTTGTTCTGTCTTTCTTCCTCTTCTTCGTGTACCTCCCTTCACATCACTTCTCAATGCAACAAACTGCACAATGTGGTGTTACATTCTTCCAGAATCCTACATAGACAATAATAACACATATCTCTATTTTCTCACTCTCTTTCACAACATCTCTGTTTATACTATCTTTCCAACTAAATATATAGTCCGTTTTGATAGGATATATATGTTTTCAGCTAATTACTCTGCAGCCACCACAACATACGGAATAAAAAGAGAAGAAGTTGTACGTGCTTCACAAGACTGCAAAACACAAATATTTTATACTGTAGAATTCTAAGACGAGAACCACACTGAAACCCAATACGATAATTACACTTATATAAGCACACTGTCTACTGCTATACTGATGCCATACACTGTAAACGTCAATATACATTTCTCACTGATAAAACTCATTTTTGTAAATGTGCCTACTTTTTACGCAACGATTCCTTTAAACGTAACAAGATATAAAGCTACTGCACATAATATTAGTATATAATAATAAGCACATCATGTAACTCATGTATTCATTTGTTGACTAGATATTTGAATCTTATGTAAACATCACTTTATAACATTACATACAGCAATACACGGAGAATACTTACATCGGTTACTCACGCATCCCCTTAAAATACAGGAATCTCACTGTGAGATATAAACAATTGAATGAAGAAAGGCGAATGAAAGAAAGGTGTAACTTTGTTCGCTGAGGGAATGCCAGAACGTAGTTTATACACAAGAACGAGATGTGATGAGAACAAAACAAAATACTCTACACATCGTTGTGAGCGTAGCAGAAAAGAGAATAGACGCACAGAGAAGAAGAATCCATCTAGAATGTAGTGCTATTATTGAGACATAGTGTATAGAATCTCTTCAGTTGGTTTCCTCCATGCTTAATACATATTACATTCACTGCTGCAACTAATACAAAATAACATGAAGGGAGAGCGAGAGAGTGAGTGAGCTCGTTGAGCAATGCAATGGTTACATTACATTAAATTACCGCACTCATATATATACACATCGTGGCCTTATATCTTATACTATAGAACTTTATATACACTTTCTTGTTTTTCATTGTCTGCTGCTGCAGGTACTTGTTTTCTTTCGAGTTCACACGTCTGTGGGCAGACATCCTATTCGGAAAAAATCTGACACGTCTTAATTTAGAGCCGAAAAATGACTTCCTTTCACACTGCGCAGACCACAATGGAACACCTTTTCATTTCAGATTGTTGTTGTATAGTTAACTTTCAGTTAATGGACTCGATCAGCTATATATGTCTACTGTGTTACAATAATGAACCTAAATACTAACTGGACGTTCTTGGCTTCTACATATCTGTATACTACTGCAATAATAATCAAACTACACACACACTATTGCACACTACACGAATTCTCTCATAACGTTACATCATGTGACTCCTTTTCTAGTATACAAAATACTTCTACACAGGTATATCAGTAAATTCGGCACATATAGAGCAATACAAGTAGATTGTTTGTAACTAAAGAGATTTTCAAGTCAATTCATGCTGTTACACCTTTATTAGTGAACTGAAATCGCCTTTCGTGGTGTAAAATGTACACAGGCTCATTTATCTGCAGTATATTACGTAAACATATAGAAAACAAAGTCGGGTAAGCGTAACCACAAGAGCAACTCATTTCATGACATTCTCCATTCATTACGCCATAATTAAGAATCATTAATGCTCCACCGTCAACGCATTACACTTCATACACTTGGAGAATTATTATTCATCCGTTCCATTCCCCATATACATATATGTACACGCGCTTTGCCTTGACGTGTGTATAGCTCTCTGTTAATTCGACTTAGCTTTATATCTGCCACTTGAACGTGTTAAATTATTTTGAGGGCAGTCGACTGCGACTCATTTCTACTATACATGAATTTACGTACGTATGGGCAAACTACTGTGTGTGTTCATCATCATCACAGCCAGCAGTCATCAGCACGGACAATTTGTGTACGTACTACTACTAGTAGTATAAGTATCGTATGACTTTCCACTCAATAATAACACACTGATCAACTGCTTATAGAAAATACAAGTCGAATTAACTTGGCATGGGTTGACTGCTGACTTGACTATACTCCATTATTTTAATCGCACTTCAAAATCACGCGTAGGAAGACAGAATTAGAACGACTGAGAGGGTAGCCAGGCAAAGAGAAGCAAATAACACACACACACAGAGTGGTGCTACTGCTACTACAATTTAACATTCAAGTCCAGAAGAGGATAGACAAGAGAGAACCACAACAGACAGTAGTCGAAATGTAACTGTCCTATCATCTTTGAACATGCAACACAAAGCTGTGTACACTTGTGTGATGTGATAAGTATTAAAAGCAGATCAGTAGTAGAAGCAGTAGCACATGGAAATGCTTTACCACCCATATTAGGCCACATTACATTACATTAAAATTGAATTGCTCAATGTAACATTTATATAATAGTATAAGGAATGAGTTGAAACAACAGATTATGTTATTATTATTAGGTATAGGCACAACACAACGATGATGCGATGATCAGATCAGCAATGCACAGAGATTTACATCTACAATAAACAATCCGCCTATCACACTGCACATAATATAGTTATTTACGTTTATCTTTCGTGGTGGTGGAACTGCTAATGATCCTATTTCCATTTCCATCCATGAATTTTATACCATCTCATTACAAAAACAGTCACTCTCTGGTTTTCTTTGCAGACAGTGAGTGCTCTTGTATCATCATCAGCGTTCTTGCTACAATCCTTTCCATTTGAATTCCTTCTCTATCTGTGTACGCATCAAAACATTGGTTTCTCTGGTCACTCCTAGTAATCTGGGTTACTAAAAGAGTACAAATTTGATACCATTAACCAACTCTAACACTATCCCCTTTGTAATAAATTAGGGATGGGCTTCGTTTACATGTAACACGTAGGTATTCACTTTGTCCTTTGTGCTTGCATGTGTAAAACGCGAGTTAATAAACGTATTATTACAAGTATTTTCCAACAAGCGCCTTTTAGAACATTACATGTCTATGTATTCTGATTTTAAGGACGATATCAAATTACAAAATTACATCTGTCTGACTCATTTGGACATTACAAGTCATTTATGTTTTGGTTATACGAGTAAAAGAGTGGTCGGAGGATCTTCTCTCGCTAAAACGACGAGCGTGCACAAGTACTATACCAATTTACATCCATAAGCAGCAAATGCGAATCGTCAAGTTAATCACACTGACGGATTTGGTTGTACACCAAACCGAAATATGGAAAGTCAACATTCTATCCACTCTGGTGGTAGTGATACTACACTGTGTAGCCGTATGTAGTAGCAGTAGTAGTTAAATAAGTACACAAAGTAAATATTTTATATCCCTTGTAGTAGGAGTAGTTGTATATAGTGGTGGTGGTCTTCACCTGGTTGTGTGTACAAGGAATGTAAAGTAAACTGTTGGTCTTTAGTTACTACTTTGTACAGAATCTAGTTTCTAGATACATACGAAGATATTACTTAAGCTTACAAGCCGTGATAGACAGAAAACTACGTAAAAACATGTAGATTGACGGTAACGAAAGCAAAAGATAAACATGGAGATAAGGAAACCGCATGAGAGACAGAAAGAGAAAGGGAAGGCGAGCAAACATATTGAGTCGTTAGTAGTAGTAGCTATAGTAGTGGTGGATGAACACTAAAATGAAATGAAAGTAAAGATACACACAGTTTTCTGTTTCATAGTCATTTAGTTATTTAGTGAAACGAACTGAATGCGACTCTATAATGCTAACGTTTCTGCTGCTGCTCTTGTTCCGGTCGACCCAAGAGCTTTCTGTAGTACACTACTAAAGGTTAAGTTGAGGCTTTTTCCAGGGTTGAATTGGAAAACGTTGAAAACGAGAACGGAACGGAAATAAAAGCAAGTAGAAGTAGTTTGCACATAGGTAATACAAGCAACAACCTACCTGCATAGTTGATGGTAACTCGTGTACTATATCCCTATGTATAGCTTTTACCGATACAAGTTCAGAAATTATAGAGAAACAGAGAAACCCAATCATTAATAAATAAAGTAAACGTTGGCTGGTTGAACAAGTAGGCTAAGGCAATGTAAATCCCATAGAAGCTGAAGGAAATAAGCCGTAACATAGCAAGTACTGTGTAGGGACTGGTTAAAGTTAGCTCCAGTTTACGTTACATTACGTTAGTTAGACTATCTTTGAGTTTGTCTTACTTGGTTAGTTTAGACTTTTTGGCATAAAACAATATACCTATACTTCTAACACACATATACGTTGTACTTTGTACTGTAGTGTATAGTACAAGAAATATACACAGAGTTCGTTCGTTAGTTGCTCAATATACATATAGCACAGTGATATTCTATATAGAGTGGGCCTACACAGTAGTGGTAGTAGTAGTTCGTACAAATCTAATATAAATGACTGAGCAATCTAGCAAATCAAGTCGAGTGACAACCTCATCTGAACCTGAGTGAGTTCTGCAGTCCCAGCAGGGCCCAGGACCAACTCCCACAACAAGGCAACGCAAGCCACAAAACTTAAATGACCTGCCAACCGGCACATCACGTTACATCATAGTGTAATGGTCTTTCATCCTTTCCTATGTACTTCCTCTGCCTATTATACGCAACCTATACAGGATAGGAGAATAGAATGTTCTAGTATACGTTTGTATAGTATACCTACTTACCTATTAGTACGTTGTACTTCTATGGCTACAATTAAGTCTACAATACACAAAATTGCAATGAGACTGTCTACGAGTAGAGAAACCTGTAAAAACTGGAGAGATGTTGAAGAAGAAGCAAATATGCTGGCACAGATGCTCAAAAGATGCTAGTGGTACCTTCTACTAATACTACGTGAGTAAAATATAAGAATAATATTATAACCTCGCTTTGCTAATACTTACTATTTACCATAGCACAACTTTGGCAACAGAAGGCGTAGGTGTGGAAAACGTTCGCATATAAAGGAAATATTAAAGGCATAGAGAAACCTCAGCCATGAAAAGTGAATGAAGATGAAATGGAAATAAATGAAGATCTCATTAGGTTGGTTGGTTGGTAGTTGAGACGGTAGGAAGGAAGAATAGGAAGATGTTAAATTGGGAAGTTTGAGGAGTACTAGTACAAGTAGTATGAGTACTTTGCTCTCTCTCTGGAACTAACCAAACTGCTCCACCAGTTTACTAACAGTCAAACACACGCTGTATACATATTCGAAGTATACACTTAAGGAAGTACAATGCTTATCTTTACAAGCTTTATACCTACAGAGGTATACAAGAAATGCACTTGCAGGTAGCGCGGCAGAAGAAGCGTAGAAGTTGGCAATTCACTCTTGCAAAATCAAATCACTTTAGGTTCTTATTATTCTCGTATAATAATAAACTCTCCCCTTTATGAAAGTCATTTCAGGAAATTCGGTCAATAATAAGGAACTATAAAGGAAGTCACAAACACCAAGGGAATAGTCACGTTGCTTTCTCATCCTATATACAGTTCAACTTTTGAATTTATTTCACAGCTTTCTTGAACATTTCACAGAGACAATGAAAATTGGACTAGGAAACGAAACAACCAAAGCAGGCCAACCAATAATCGTAAGATAGTAAAATGGAATTGCTGCGATACTTACATTACCAAAAGCGTAAAGACCATTATAATATACAACAATACAACACCAACATTATTGCTTCAACTATACAAATTTGTGCAGCGTGTATTTTACAGTAGTATAAGGTAAGTATACAGATACACTCTACTCTGTACTGCAAATTTCAATAATAATGTGGGCAGATACAGTTCTGTTGGTTTTTACACATAGGTTCAGCCTGTCATGCAGTAGTAGTAAGGACACAGCGTTTCTGAGGTAGTTAGCAGTTAGTAAGTAGTAAGTAGCTGGAAAATAAATATTTACTGAAGTTTTACGAGAGTGCAAAAACTTAATCAACTTTCCTCCTACGTCCATTATAAATAACAACAATGTAAATGGATAGTGCACTTCAAGTCTCAGTCCATTTTGTCATATTAATGTTTAGTTAGAAAGTACATCAGTGTAACTTATTTTGATTACGTTTTGCCCACTGTTACAAACAAGCAAAGCAAGTTCGTCTCGTGGGTGTTTCAAGTAGGAGAATACTACAACATCGTACTTAAGTAAAGTTTAACACTGCGCAGTGTTACAGTAGTTAATAGGAATAGAAATTTATATGAATTTAGAAAACCAAACACAAGTATGTACACTATATAAACTGAAAAATAACAAAAAAGGAAGGTTAATTTATACCAGTTCAAGGCAGTAGGTACGCATTTACTAAGTTAGTGGTGTAATAAAAATAATAATAAAATAATAACGGACTCATCTTACTAAAAGGCATTACAAATTCATGTGTGTACGAGTCAATTATGCGAATAAATTGTACGCATGGCATTTACATACAGACCGAGAGGAAATGGAGTATGGGTGTATCATATTTATAAATTATTAAGGACGCATATGGGCTAACGGTGTCAGCTTAACTACAGATAGTCAATGTACACAGATGGAGCATAAAATTTGGAGATTTAAGTTGCAGCAGGTGGTTAGGAGGTAGGAAGGAGTCAACTCTTATTATTTCTATCTCTTTTCACTGTAGTATATTTATTTTTCAAGTTTAACACAAATGTTCTCAGAACTGAATGCTATACTATACGTAAATACAATGGAATCCCTCATACCTCTCTCAAGGAGCATACGATACGAATACAGAATTTCCTTTAATGTTCAACTCATAAGTTAAGTTATCATCTCTAAAATTACTTTACACTTGGTAATCATTAAAATTAGACGTGATAAATTTTACGCATTATAAATCAAATGTCAAACGCAGTACTACGCAGATGCACTTCACTTTGCCCACGAACGATAACCGCAAAGACGTACACGATCGTACTTTGCCCAAATTAATGCAACGTTTCATTTTCTGTCCCTTCCCACCGCAGGAAGCTGCCGACAACAAATTTACTTCTCCATTTCAAATTCATCGCACAACAGAACAGTGCACCAGAATTGTAATAATAATGCAATGCATCATCATACTATAAAAATATTACATAAATATTAAGCAGATGCGCACACGCGTGTACATAAGTACGATAGTAATTTTTATTGCTGTACAATAAAGGTATAATGTTATGATAATGAATTTTATGAACCATCTAGGTATATTAATAAAATATGTATGCCTATAATATGAATTGCTTGTACAATAATAAGAAACACAAGTGTACGTGCGTAGTATAGCTGTAAAGAGTATGTGGAACTATTATGCAGATACATATTAAGTTCAATAAGATGGCAATAAATGGGAGAATGACAAACAAAGACATGGTGTTCATTTGTCACAGAGATATAAATTATTTTTATTGCTGGTACACATACCACATAGGAGATAAATTCTAATCTTATTGTTACTTGGGTTTTTTTGCTTTCACCATAGTTTCTGAACTAGCACTAGTAAATCATTTCTACAACTACGTCAAACCACAAATGAAACAACTTTTCATTCTTATATGGACTTCACCATCAAAACTGTTCTAGTAGGTATTATAAACACATGAAATCCTATACGACGGTGTTTTGTGTGCATACAAGTTTTTCCGTCTTTACTCTAGTATGTGATTGTGAGTTTAACACGAGGTATTGTTTTAGTGCAATGTAGTATTAGCATTAGTATCCGCGTACGTAGGAAAGATACCGATACACATAAATACAATACAACATACACAAACACAAGGCATACAATTGAAATAACTGTTGTGTTTGATTTAAAGACAAGCTCAGGTTACACCACACAGCTTTTGTCCTAGACATTGCCCTATGCTGAACAGAATAGTAGAAAGACTTGCATTGTGTATACACACATGAGCAATAAACTTTTCACAAAAAGGAAACACCTTGTTGGCTATTCATCTCTCTCCGTATATAGAAACGCGTGTAGTATGTACTAATGCACAAACATGCAGTTTAAAACTGCTTTTGATATAAAACAGATTGTTGTGATCGTACTACATACAGTGCTGAGTTAAGGATCTAAAGACTTGTACAAGCAGATAATGCTCATTTGAGATTTTCCAACAACTGTACAGCACAATACTTAAAACAGCATTGGAAGTAATCACACAGGACAAATAATGAGCTAGAACTGCAGCTCAGGGAATAAATAAATGTACAGCCGGAGGGTTTTGGCGTGTCTCATTCTCTCTTTACTTTGCACACAAACTAACACATCATGTATACAGTAACGTACAAGGTGGCCAACCCATTTCTACAGTCGTTGATGCACTTTTGATTCATGTGAGTTGCACTGATACAATAATAATGTATCATGCCAGCCAGACAGACAGACAGAACAAAATAGAACATCCTTACAGATAAAGTAAACTAAGCAACGTCCGTCTATTTTGAAAGAGGATGAAAAAATGACAGAAAAGTAGTAAGGTACATACAGAAATAAACACACGTACTAGTATTGCATAGAGGTTTCTCCGAATAAAGGACGAGACAGCACAAGAATACAATAAACCCACCTTTATATATCCACACAAAGAAATTACAAATAGGTACATGTAATAAGAATGATAAAGCCAACACAAGCAACGGCAAAAATGAAAGCACAATGTCAAATCTGAACTGGAGTACGAGGAGTTATCCAGGCCAAGAGTAAAACAAGACGAGGATTGAGAAGATTATAAAAGAGTTTCTTTGAATTACACTACAGAGTTGTTGATATGACTTGTTTGTAGGTCTTGCTATATATATTATATTATTACTACACGCTTTTCTTGTAGAAAAAGAAAAACAGATAGCAAAGCAAACCTACATTAGTTACATATACAGCAGAAAAACACAATAAAAATGAAATGAGTGGATCTTGTCAAATCTAGGAGAAGTAGATTCAGAGCACTGGATTTTCTACCATGTTACCCACGTCTCTCATCTTTCTTTTCCAGTGCGTCCTTGAATTGTAGACAAGAAACATGAAGTATTTCATTTCTTTCTTCATAATAGTTACTTTGCTTCTTACTTCTTTCTGCTCCAGACTCTACAGACACTTGGGTACTCCATGTCTATTTTATGTGTACATATAATAATATCAGCAATCCAGATAGCAATATACTTTTCAACATGATGCACTTAAGATACCTACTCAACGTTTCTTCAACCCATTTTCTCTCAGACACAAAGATTCTAGAACAAAATCGCCATACGCAAAAAGAAAAACGCAAAGCGTTACAGATACAGCAACAACGCCAAAATGTACATGAAATTTTTATCATCGCTTGCAATATTTAAATTAAAAATCGTCTTGAGAAATGTTTTTGTACTGTGGATACATGTGTGTGTGTGTTTAAGAATTAAGGAGAACGTCCGTCCATAATTGTGCACACATGCTATGTGCATAATATGTAGTTACTATTTACATTGCAGATAGTTTGCAACTGGTAATAATAATAATAATAGTGATAATAATAATAATTTCTAGTCACGAGGATTGAGTCAGTAAATGAATTAATGAAACAGTAATAGTTTAGTGTGACGAGAGAGACGAGACTGAATTTGCTACTTGCTGAACAACTCTCGCAAACTCGCATACATCATTCTGAGTAAATATTCCATATCTGGAAAAGTTTTCCTGTACTTGGGCATACGAATGCAAACACATGTCACCCCTATCTGTAATTTTGTAAACGAAAAGGATTGAAGCACGCAATATGTTTATATAAGGATGCAAATTGTAGTTTGCTTTGGCTATGCCCTCTTACTTAGTTACATGTGTGTTAAATAGCTTCTATCATCATCATCATCTGTGTATATGCAATGCAATATTCTATATGAACTATGAACGGGTACAATAAGCAAACAAACAAGTGAGAGCAATTGAGATACCTCCAGACCTACCTGCACATTATCTTAATGTCGCCGAGTCAAATGCTATCCAATTACGGCCAAGCCTTTTACTACAAACTGTATAATATACTCACACATGCCATATAATAAACTTCTCCGTGACACATTTGGTTTAGTGAGCATGTCGAATTTTAAAAATCTATTACGTAGACAGTTAGAGACGGCTGCAGGTGTGAATTGCCCTGCTTCTCTCAACAAAGACAGTCAACGTCTCTAATGATGTTTAGGTTAAAACAATGATACATGCCATAAACTTAATGGTACATAAATAGTCATAAACATTCACCTACTACGTGCTTCTCCTTAGATTAATGGCGTAGTAAAATTATTCGAGCAAGCTCACTTAGAGATTAGTTAGTCACTTGTTATCATTACGTATTACGACCCAACTACTCGTCGTACTACATTACACACTACTACTGTAATGTTGTACGTGTAGTCTCCTCGTACTTTTTAGTACCTACTGCCTTCAACTAATTTACGGCCATCATAATAATAATATTATCAACTCAATTTTAGTCACCAACCTTTTGTATTGCATAACTCCAGCTAGGCAAACTTTCCTCTGTCCTATCATCATCTCTCTACTATTGTGTTTCGTATTTATTTATTTAGGCCACGTTAGAATAATTGGTAGGTACACTAAGGCCAATGCAGTTTAGATAGCATACATTATTACACAACTTAGTTAGTTAAAGCTTAATAGCTCAAGCCTAGCCTCAATCAGAATGGAATCATTATCTCTTATTGCTTATTAGTCTATTGTATTTCTCCAATATAAACACACTTAATAACTTCAGAGAGAGTGAAAAAGCATAGCACTCCTGGTGCTAATACATATACCTATATGTAGTAGCTGTGTAATAAACTGTGAGAGATATATACAAGTTCCATGCTTAATGTACTCAAATCCAGTTCATCTACATTTACGCTTTTCATTTGTCCCTGGAGAAAAAACTCGATCATTTATTTAGTACCAGAGATTATGAGTTTGACTTTGCCAGCTTTGGAAATTCATCTATAGGTACCTGACTTGGAGTAGTAGTACTTGAGTTGAGATGAGAGTCATTTTATTATAGATGCACAATTCAAGTTCACTTTCAGTGCGTTGATTAGATATGAGATACTGGAAGTGTACGCGTATTGTGTGTAGTTAGTAGGTAGTGAAGTAGTATAGAGATGGATTCTCGAAGAGGAATACAATACAGGTATTTCAAGTAAGAAATACAATTTCTTTTGAAATGAATGCAATGCAATCGTATATCCCTGTTCAATAACACTTAACTACTGAACTACCTTCAACTACGAGGCAACTGGAACCAACACAACGTAGTAAACCGTATTGAGCTGAAGAAAAGGAACGCAAACTAAGCAAGTTTTTCCTATTTCATCTTTACGAGTTGGGCAATAGAGAATGTTTAAGCTGAAAAGAACTCGGACTGCACTGACTGCACTAACTCCATAAAATAAAATAGGATGGGAATGGCTTACGGAATGGCACCCCTTAGGATTTACCAAATGACTCTACACTGACATTAACATTACATTTATTTATTTAGACAGTGTGAGTCTCGTAATCTACGTGTAAGTAAAAGTAAAGGTGAAGTTAAACTAGGGGAGACTTCTCAAATCTCTTTCCAATATTAGGTAAGTAAGTGGCGGAGCATATTAAGAAAAATGCATGTGCAGTGTGCTACAGATAGAAGAGTACACAATAGAACAGATGAGATAATTTCCCTTTCCTTTACACAAAAAGAAGTTAAGATTTGTTGTTATAGTGTGTATAAACATATTATGTAAAAGCTTTTTCCTCGGAATGAGCCGGAGAATTACAAAACATAAAAAAGGGAAATGTTAAAACTAACTGAAATGAACGGAGCTGAAGGCTCAGTGGACAATGTATGTGGGTAGTGGGTAAAATGAAAATGAATGCAAGGTGATCAGACAATTTAATCCAGTCCGTCGGAAAAGCTCGTACTTAAGTAAAATGTCTAAGGCAAGAGGAAATTCTATGTACGAGCTCAGGTCATAAATGTAAAATAATGTCAAGAGAGTAAAACATCAGAAAGAATCCTGCAAGTTAGCCGATCGTGAGTGAGTGAGTTAAGTCATGTCATGTCAGAGTACAGTAAAAAGATTTAAAGTTGCTTGACTTAGCACTCCTGTAGTCATCCCTATTACCAATAACACTATGTCCTCCTCCTACCTTCAGTCAAGTAAAGTCAATTCCAAAGCTAAATCTATGTAAGCCAAAGAAAAACCTATCCAGCTCACTTAACTTGAGCTATCTCGACATAAGTAGAAAACTAAAGCCAAACAATAATAATGAAATCTAACCGAGAGAGAGAGAGACTCTCGCTGTGTTATTTCTCACCACCAACACCACCACTGTGAGAGCTAACAATACAACAGAAAATAATAGTGAGCACAAGGCTTATATTATAGTGTTCTAGAATATATATACGTCTAATAGTACACCACACACACCACGGCACATACCGACTGAACATCATAACAGATATTTCTCATTCTTGCCGCATCAAGACACATGTATGTGAAAGACGCAACGAAAGGATCACAATAGAAAACCTGTGAGTAGAGCATAGCAACTTGAGAGCAAGAGCAACAAATCCGGTATGATTGTTGAGAATAAAAGAAAAAAAGTGCGTTCTTGCCATGCTTTAATGTAGTAGTGCTTGTATATGTGTAAGTACTTGTTTAAATTGAATACTCATATAAATACTACCACTTCCACTCTTCCAAATAGCTCTAAAGCAACAAAAATACACAGTAATAACAAAGTGTAGTTTTTTGCTGAAAAAGTATTCCCATTCGTGATACACATATGTGTATGTTGTAGAAAGTAATATATCATGTTCATCTATAATGCTATAAGTGTGTTTAACTACATGGTACATTAGTATTGTCCATAATACCTTTTAGTTTGTTTTTATGCAAAGCCAAGCTTAGTACACATTTCACAGTAAAGAGTAGAGTAAGTAGGTATTAGAGTTCAGATTTACTTATATGACATGAGATTAATTCACTTTAGATTAGTTTTTACATTTCCTTATGGAAAATGTATGAACAGTGAATATTTTACAGTTTCTTTGTCCCAGCAGTACATTACGGTAGATGAGCAAGGATAATACGATTTTCCATTACACTCTTCTAACATATGCTATAGAGATATGAAGCAGAGATAGCAGTAGATCTAAGAACTGAATACATACACACACAAAAACCAATTTTCCAGTCAAAACTTTTCTCAAACACAGAGAAATGTGTTGTAGTAGGTAGGCTGAGATAGATTGCGTGCAATGTGTACATACACAGTACACACACTCTGTAATTACAAGTAAATTCTCAACTTTGAAAAAGTAAACGAAAGTTTGTCTAGGTATATAATTGAAACGGAGAGATAACTTTTAGATTAGTATGGGAAGATCAAACGAATGTAAATGGTCTAAATTCAGCTAAAGTTTTACATTTTTGTCGCTATGTTATGTTCGCTGAATATTGTAACGTAGAAATAGTAGTAGTGTATCTGCATGCAGATGAAAATGGGTTGAAAGCTTTTCCTGGAATACGGATTAAGTTTTATCCCTGAGAGGCATCAAACCAGCCAGATTCTCTTTCCTCCACTTCCCACTTTACAGTTTCCACATCAAGGATCAATTCCACCTAAAATGCTAGAATTACGTATTTATACATACACACTATTTTTCCGTACTACAAAAGATATGTATGTGCATGGATGATGTCGGGCAGGAAACTGGCTCGATTATTTCGAAAAGAGAACTAGAAAATTCTTTCTCTCATTGCTTGCATGTTAATGCTATGCAAAAACAACCCAAGTGTTCTGTTTAGCTATTTCAAGCAAAACTTTTATACGTACTATCTTTACTGGTTGTATGTACCTATGTAGTAGCACATCGCCCTAATAGCCTCAAAATCAGAATAGTCTCGAGATGTGAATCAGTCTCTGCTGGTTACATATACCGGGCATTCTACCATTTTGTGCACTTTATACCAGTAGCACTTACATATACAAAAACGATGCATGAATGCGGGATCGAATCACATCAGCATGATCATTTAACCTCTTCAAGGACGGCTTTTTGCACTATTTCTCAATAGGAGGAAAAAATACGCTCCAGAGTACGCTTGCAGTAGTATTATTTGTATATATAGGTATACACACTTTTGTTCGCAGTGTACACAGCTGAAGCATTACTGCTACATTGAAATTCAAACTGTGCTAAGGAGCACGCTGGTTGCTACTGCTTTTACTAATGATATCCTAAACCAACATGGAGCAAATCAAGCTGAAGCTAAACTGAAACTTTTACAGTCTCGGCGTTTGAATAATGGATATAATGATGCTGAACTTAACGCAATACACAAAATAAAACACAGAACGAAGTCTGGATACATTTTTTGCCACTGCAATTGCCTCAGTTTTTGTATGAAGCGTCTTAAACACAAATAGTCAGCTTTAAAGCTATTTTCTTTTCTGGGTAAAATAGAGGAAGTTGTAGCCTAAAATCCACAGGAGACAACAAAACGATATTATGCTGCAGTCTGCAGTAGTTGTGCAAACTAACATTATCATCAATATACTTAAGAGTGCATTATAATGTTAGAGAGATGGGGAATCTAGGTATACACAGTACTACGTTACATTCACAATAAAATAAAGTCTGTTCATTCCTTTTGCTTTGCTTACTGCAGACTTTGAATTCAAAAGGATAAACATCATCGCCAATCATGAAAGAAACCGGTCTTAGGTTTTTTTCATTCTCAGCAACTCTTTCTTCCTTTTCCATCAACAACCATCACATGCTATCAACTCGTTCCATATATGGAAATTAACCAGTCAAAATCACAAAAGCGATGTACATACCAACAACACATAGACTCTGAGTCTGAACTCACAGACTCTGAAACTTTTGCATGACATTGACTTTCAATTCTGTTCTTGGAGCACAAATTGCGTTTTGTGTGTGTGTGTGCGATGTTAAGCTTTGCTATTTGTATTTGTGTTGCATTGTTATAATATTATGGGAAGTATCTCTCGAGTCAGTTACTGCTTCATTTTATTACACTATGTGTCTTTTATATCTAGAATATATCATATCACAGCGGGGAATATTTTAAAGTTTTATGCACACTCGATAGCACATTGTAGTGGATGATAGCTGTAAGTATTTTTATGTTCTGTCAGAAGTCTGCGTGGGCTTTTATGTTTTATTTTACTCTTTTTTAATTTATTTCAATACATTTACTTGCATCTAGTAAGAAGAATGTGCCACTGCATTGCTCTGAAGGTTAGTTTCTTCCACGCAATATTCTTATTGGTAATGGCAATGGCAATGTCACGTAATAATATACAATTCAGGGTTGCGTTTTGCCGTGCGTTAACTGGAAGAGTATCAAAAGTTGGGAAAAAGTCAAGGTTGATAAATTCCATGCGTATTTACATTTGCACTTCACACATTTCTATTTTATTACAGCATGAGCGTGTGTGTCTGTTTAAAGTGTTAAAGACATTTCTCAATTTTCGGTAGTTTCTTTTTCCGCATTTTTTACAAAAACTTTTCCGTCCGCATCCCTGAGTGTGATACAAAGCTACAACACAGGGAAAGTGTAAACGTGGGCTTTAGTATATCAGTTGCAGTGTAAACTGGGAAAGTGTAACATATGTGAAATAGTAAAGGATGAGATGCCAAGAGATATCAATGTTTACGCATGCATGCCTGCTTTCACTCACACTCCCTCTCGCAGACTAAAGCAATCTATTGTGAATGTACACGTGGAATATTATGAACTTCTTTCTCTTTTCTTTCACCGACGCAATACAATACAAATACAATACACTACCACCACCACACACTCACTGCGTTCTGTTTTTCCTCTTATCTTCTCACACTTTCATGGACTTTTATCATCTCATCCATTCTCCTCTTTTTCCTCTTGCCTTATTTGACTTGAGGCTACAAGCACACAGGAATAGGGCACAAAATGGTGATATAAAATTTTACGCTTGGTATGCAAAGTCAACAAAGTTTTAATGAAAAAAGTATAGAATTGTTGTGTAGTATAAACGGTGAAAGTGTATGAACGCAGACACACAACACACAAATGTAAATCTTATTAAGGCATGTTCCATTTATTCCACTAGAGAACTAGAGAGGTATGTTGTGTAATATTTACCCAAGCATCACACAAACTAGAAAATAATTACTTTTGCACAGACAAGCAAAGCAATCTTTGCAGAGAGGAAATATTAAGCTAATCATATTATACTTGCTAAACTAATAATTATTTTTCATAGAAAATTAGAGTGTACACAATTTGTAGTATCGGAGAATGCAAAGTTGTTGTGAAAACATTTCCAAAACGCACAAAGGTGAAGTCACACGTGTGTCAAAGTGTTTTGCGGTGTTGGTCCTTTTATTCTGCATTAATTGCACAACTAATTGTAACTTAAGCACTCGGGATATTACGAGATGTTGAGGACGTTGTGCAATTTTCTGTTGTAGTATGACCAGCAGGCAATCTACGAGCAGTGCATTGTGTAGTGTAAGGTAGTTAGTAGTTTTAAGAGCTCTCATAAACCTGTGCCATTAAAATTCTCTTACCGCCAACATTTCTCATGACAAAGGCCGCCCAGGATGCAAATACTCATAATATTTGTTGAAAATGTTCTTTTAATGAAACACAATAGGATTGTGCACACACAGAGCAGAGAGAGCGCATAGGAATGAAGTAGTGGCAGTTAGTGAGGAATATTATGTAAAAGCGCTCTGCATGTATCACCAGTTTTTATTTCACTGTACACAGTTTACATTTACACACGTAGCTTAAACTACAAAACCTACACATGCACACAGAACATACACACTACAAAGGAAATTTAATTAGCATTATTATGGTCACCTAATATGTATTACCGAGCATTATATTTTAAATTATTACGTCTTTTTTTTATTGCATCGCATTGCACACACATTAGTACAAGTACCCCAGTCAGTACTAGAGATACCTTTACGGGTAAATGTATGCCGCATGTCTTCTTGCTTTTACTAAATGCTTTGCATAGACTACACGTACTTATAGCAAATCTAAATTCATTCATATGTCAGCCACACATTATGCCTTTGTGTGTTGCTCCGACGAAAAGTTACTTTGTATGTATGATCTTACATTCGTACTTGGCTTCAGTTTAGCATAGAGGACCACATCGAGTTTCTTTCCAAACGCGATGAGACAAGAGCACAGCCAGACCAATAAACGCAACTTTGTATTCATGTCCTATGACTCTTAGGCTGACTCTTGAGCCCTTTTAATTTCCTCTTAAAACGAAATACAACTATCATAATTTAGCTTTTAAGACCTCAGCGATGCCATAGAATGAGTGCTTAGAGAGCTTAGTGGCTTAACTAGCCATCAACCAGTGGAAAGAAGCTCAGAGACAAAAGACCATCCAAAAAGAAGATTCCTTATTCTCCCCACTTTTATTTGCCTTGTTCGTGTAGAGTATACAGACAAGTTCTTTTCTATGTTCGCTACAGCGCTATGCATTCCGCGTCAATTCAGTTTTCTTGTTAGAGAAATTCAAATCCCAAATCTGAATGTAAGTATGGGCTTTCAACGATCAAGTTGTTGTACAAACTGTACATGTATGTATCTATTCACCTTCTTCGTATAGTATTAGACAGTTTGAGCACTTTGGGTGATTCCAAGGTAATTTAGCCTCTAATAAAATACAAACTTTATACCTCAACTTGGTTTAGCCTATTTTTTCAACAACCGGCAGTTTTCCGTGTTATGTTCCACACATATCGTCAACATAATAAACTCTTGAGATTTACTTAACCATCCAAACTTCTGTATCTACTACACTGTAAAAGCGTATTAAAGGAGAGAGAGAGAGGTTGGAGATGTACTTAACTTAACCAGAGCCACTTGACTAGTATTGTGATGTATCTAAGAACAATAGGAACGTTATAAATTGTTTGTAGTGTGCATCGTGGTTTAGGAAGACAAAAGAACACTCAACGCTTAAAAGCAATAGATATTTGTGTAGTATTTTACAAGAAAATGCTTCTGGTTATTTTCAGGTTTAAAAAGCACATAAAGAGCAGCAATGTCTGAGAGGACAGTCAAATGGCCAGTAGTAAAGGGACCGCCTAAATCACAACCCGGTTGTACATGTGCTGAGTGAGTAGGGAAAGAAAAACTGTAGAAATGTAAGTACTAGTGACTTGACTATAGTGCGAGTTGGAAAATACACAGCAAATAAGTTAAAAACAGGTAGCTGGACTGACATTGTGTACGAGACAACCTTTAACTACTTGAGGGTTGCAGGCTTGACTCGGTTCGCCTCTAAGCTTTTCATTCTCTTTTTATAAACTACAACGTGTGTATTTATAGCCACACATTCATCCTTCCTTGTAGAGAAATTGCAATGACTTAGCAACAAAACCACTGGGTCTATAAATTTTTCACCCAAAATTGGCTTCTCTCCTTTCCGTGGATGATTGCGTACCTAGCGTGCCGGAAATCAAAAGACTCCTTTTTGTGCAGACCTCATTTCCACTGCCTCCAGCCAATGTACTTCTGCACACATTTTAATGCACTCGTGTGTGTGTGCGGTGTCCCGTCCGTCCCTTTCCACCACAGTGTCTTTTTCTTATTCTTTTACTGCTCTAGAGACAACACGAGACGTACTTTTTTAGATTTCTTTTTATGAACTTTTCCTATATGTAGCTAAGTACAATTCCTTTTTGGTCAGTTTGATTATAGCAGCTCTGTAGCTATATAAATACTCCTGTAGTAGTTAACCATACTTTTTCCTGCTCTATTAAACAAGAACCATGTACCAAGTATATCTAAAGCAGCAGATTTCGTAATCTTTATGTCTATCTATGTAGCGTGCACCTTAATAAGACTAATCTAATCTAATTTCGTCTAATATCGTAAGAAAACAGTTTTGATCTTTCCATATCAGAACGTAATATAAAAAATTGCCATTAGCGCAACATCTATATATAGGACAAAAATACATAAGCACTACAATATTTTAGGCATCATCAGTTTTAAAACCTTTCTATCGCAATAACTTACACGCATAGAGTGTTATCATGGCTTTGTGTTCAGACTTTTACTGCATTATAACATTTCAATCTCATTAGGATTTATTTACAACTACAGGCTTCAGATTACTTTTGCTTGGTGCGTGTAGTATACATGGTTCGTTTGCTAAGGCTGCTTAAAAATTACATCATTTTACTTTCAACATAATTAAGAATCGTAATACTATCATCGTTTTAATTAAGGGGTGAACTAAATATGATTTACCTGAGGGCCGAATTAGAAATAACAAAGGACTGTGACTTTTATCTCGGTAATCCTGAAACAGATAATTCTGGCTCTTAACATTGCACAAGATATCTTCATTGAAAAAGCTCTGGTTCAATTTTTATTAAATCTGAATATTATAGTGATGCTATTTCTACCCCTTCTCATATTTTCTCATCTTATTCGCTATCATGTCAAACGCAATGTAATAAACAACCCGCTTTGCATACAAACATATAACATAACCTACAAGAGATTTCAGTAGTAAAAATTCAATGGTTTACTGTCAGAGTTACAGATATGAAAGGACGGGACTGACTGCAAAGGAAAAAATGTTCACATCTTGCCGAACAAAAGGTAAGCAAAGAAAAATTCTCTCTGCATCTTGCCACCCTAAAAGAAGCAAGTTTTACGCTCATCCTTTTAATTTGGCGTAGACTTGCATACATCTATATTAAACATGATCCGGATTAGTTTTCATCATTAAAACTTTTATATTACATTTTTCTAAAGGAAACTTCGTAAAAACGAAATTACTACTATCAAGCAAAAGTATTAGTACGGCAGAAATTTATTTGCATGGAGCAGAGAGCGCATGATGAGCAGAACTATGAAATCAATTACTACACGACTGAAGTGTACTATATAGCCTTATAACATTACAGCTTGGTTACAAAAGCCTTTATAAAGGGTTATCTTTCACTACGTAGAATTTTTAATATAAACTTTAAGTCATTTCCCAAGTTACACCTCTATAAATATATTTTAAGCTCTCTGGTCTCTCCTTGACTATTTCATTACGCCATGCCAGAATATTAGTAGTTTAATACTTACAGATATAAGTTCCTAGTTGTAAGTTGTATAAGTACTCACGGAGTGTATTTATTGAGTAGATAAAGCAAATGAAATTCTAATCCGTATGTTATTTCTGTAAGACTGTCATGTCACTCAAACACTCAGTCGGAGAATCCCTGCGGCACGATTTGACTTTTCATCCAAGACAGGCTCAGATAAAAAATAAACACATTAGAACATCAAAATTACAAGATGTGATGAAAAGAATGATGAAAGGACACGTTAAATGCATGAATGAATGGTGGTTTGATGTAAGGAAGGATAAAACATTCATTCATTTCCATTTCATTCACATGGTTTTGAATATGAGGATGAGAGGACGCTGAATATTGAGTTAAGTGTGCAAGCATTAATGCAGAATGCACATAGAATGGCTCCTAATGCATTTAGTATTACACGCTGATATTACTTCAACACACATTAGCGTTGCTTTGCTTTACTGCAACTTACAAGAGGTAGTCTTACAAACTTCAACCTACTATACTGCAAGATTATACGAAATTCTAACAATAGCTGTAGTAACTCCGCAGTATTTTCTGTTCATGATCCTCTCGTACAAACTACAAACCCATCATTACATCTCGTACTCTCTGGGAGAACACGCAGATATAGCACCGCAGAACTAGAGAGAATCTTCAAGACATAATTTTTTCTAGCATCCGACGTTAATTACACCTTCATCTTCGTTGGAAGAGCTCGTCCTGCCCGTTTCGGTGTTTTTGTCTCAACCCCTGTCTTGTCTGAAGCAGTAGTCTCTCTGCAGACTCATTCTTTTGCGAGGCTGTGCAGCAGCAGCAGAGTTGCAGTGCAACGCATGCATCTAGTTTAGATTTTCTCAACGAGCCGAGTGAACTGAGCTAAGCTAAGTTAATGTGATGTGAAATTTGAGTTACGTTACGTTACATTACTCCACTCCACGCTATTTCATATTGTTATTACTTACACTACACAAAATACACACATTAAACACTACACACTAATATTCTCTGACTCTCACTGCTATGCACCACACACTCCACAGTAAATAAACGAATTCTCCAAGTCTGTTTGCACATTCTTCCCAGTCGTATTATTTTTATTTGCTTTATACAGAAACACAGACTGACAGCACAAATAAAGTGTACAGAGTGTGCAAAACTACTACTACAGCACAATAGAGTATATAGGAAGGATGTAATATTAGAGAAAGTATGTAGCTGTTTAACGTGTTCTTTCGGATTAGGATTTTTATATGCTATTGTCCGAAATTCGGTCTGAAGTATGTAGTACCAGTGCAGTACAAGTAGTTTACTGTTAGTTATAGTTATTATTATGCTGAATGTTGGGGCCAGTCTAACTCTAACTTGCCGAGCACTTCGTCATGCTAGCTTACATATCGTAATAAATCTTTTGAGACTAAGCACGTCTAAATCTAGTAAATCTCTAGGAACTGGCTTAGCGTGGCTGGCTGACTACTTGATGACACAGTGAATAAGAAAAATTCCTTTAGATGCACTCATTTCCGTTAAGAATGTTCCCCAGCTATTTATTCTCGGAAAGAATGAACATTTCGCTCTCATAACGCAGCATAAACCTTCATCCCATGGAAAGTGTCGAAACGTGATGACCACATCATATAATACGGACGGCATTCGTGTTTCCATTACAATTTCCCAATGCAATAATTCTCATTCACTAACACCATTTTCCCATACGTAGTCCATACTCCATACAGATGCTATTACTATTAAGGGTTTCAATTTTTTTATAAGTGTCTCTTTCTTCTTTTCAGTTAGAGTAAGTCTATATTCCTGGAATACATATTTCGGTGAGTGCATGGGCAGTGCATAACATTTTGTAACACTATGTCCTTGACTACTACAGAAGAAAAAGACTTTTTACTATGGCACAATACTTACTTAGAGTGAAAGTGTGTTAGAAGATTTTGAGAGTGTAAAATACCTACACACACTGTAGATACGTAATAGAATTGCGTATCGCTCCTTTCAACGGGAAACCAAAGCGAAATATAAAGAAAAGAACGCCAAAAGCTATAAATACGTAAGAACTCACGTAAAAGACTGTGTGTGGTGGTAAGTAGTTGGCTGGAGAGTATTTGCCGTGTATTTGTGAGCATAGTAAAGCAATGCTAAAAGTATAGCACAGTAGCAGCCGCCATAAAAGGATTAATGTCGCAGAACTAACACTCAACAATTTTCGGCTTCGGTTCGGAACACATTATTTCAGTCACTGTGACTCTAACTGTTAGTGATATTGGCAATGGCACGAGCTTCGCCAGAGAGTTTCCACGAAGCTCGTAAGAAAAAAGCTCTTTCTAATGCAAGTCTCTAAGTCAGGACGCTACCAGAGCTAATGTCTTTTATTTTAGTTACACACTGCGAGCTAAAAGCTACACACACTATTCGTACTCACTTTTCCCTCTTCTATATACTTGTACAAATACATTGTACACACTCTGCAAATAGTTTTTGTACAATTCTAGTAAAAGTGTACATGAAATAACGCAATGCAATAAGCAACTGGACTCAATAGCCCTATTTTGGTTTCGACTTGCAGACTGGAAACGAAATGAAAAGGCGAAACCAGTATTTATCTGTATACTTAGTAGCTACATTACTGACAAGCTATTGAAACTCCACGCCACAAAAGCGAAGGAGGACAGAGTTTTTCGTCCTGATCGAACAACAACAATTTCAATTGAATATTTAGTACACCCGGACCAACAATGGATTAAATCATTCGGATAAAAAATTCACTAGTAGAAAACATTGACTGTTTTTCTCTCTCCACAAGTCGATTTGCCACATCCAGACTTAATTTACTCCGAGACGACTAGATCACTCTACTACCCCATACCTATCAAAAAAGAACAGAAAACAATTTACACAGATACAATTTGAAGAAAGCACCCGAGTGCTGTTGACACCAACAATAGCACGAATTGGTGAATGCGACATAATGTGCTCATGATTCGGCATCTGTATAAAAACAGTACTTGTACTTTATATACCATGCAATTCCAAGTCCAAGTTCGTTATACACGTAATTTACACTTTACCATTTCATCCACCTAGTCATTCACAGCCATCCAATTGCTAAAGAACTAAAAGTCTAAACTAACAATGCAGACAAAGAACAGAGAGGCAAGGCAACCCTCCCAGTCCTGGTTCATGGCAGAAATAACCAAGAAATGGCCATTTCTCCCTTATGGCTAAACCTACACTTTGCTTTGCCTTTCATTTCGTTTTATTTCATTTGATGTCAACTCACTTGTGTTTTCCCAGTCTGTTCTATTGTATGTACTCAAGCATCAGTTTTATTCAACCTTTTTCATTTTTCTACCCTCTTGTACTGTGACCGTGCAATCACAATCCCATCATTTACGTTTCCATAAAATGCCGAATTCCAATCTCCATTCTCTTTCTCCACTTCCCCCAAACTCATACATTTTCACCTCATGACATTTCCTATTCCTGTTACAAGCTAGAAGTGTGGCATGCACATTTTTCTACATTTGTATATCCTATATGGTATGTATATGATCTATGTCCTGCTAAAGCTAGTAAAATAATATGGCTTTTCAGAATTATAGTAAAACTAACTAGAGCAAAAAGGTACCTGATACAAACACGTTCGTTTGTGTACCATTTTGTTACTTTTTCATTTTTGCTACGGAAAGAAGTAAACGAAAGATATTACCCTTTCTAGCTTAAAACTGAAAATGACTATACTAGAACATATACACAGTTCTCGATTAACTTTCAAAGCTGTAAAGGCTGCACGAGACAGCGAACCAAATTCCAATCTTTAAAAAAGTTAACAAGATCCAAAAATTGGAAGATATATTATTGGAAACAGCGAACATGCCAAAGAAACTTATCTCAGTGCTGTTTTAGTATAATCCGTAGAAAAGAATTGGAAACCTAATAATAGTTGTAATTAATAATAGTAACTTGTGAGTAAAAAACTACAAAGTGCGTTCCGTTCATCAGTAATCAGTACCAATCCTTTGATTTATAATAATATAAAAATGTAGGGCACTAAGAGCACTGACACGGGAGACTTAATGTAATTCAACCTAAATAGATATCACAGAGCCCACTAAAAAGCTTCTATACATTCACAGTATACTACATAAAGCGTCTATATATTGTTTATGCTTGAAATACAGGCCTTCGACTCGACCCAGAAGAGAAAAGTCAAAGACAGTCTGACTAACCCCTAAAACGACAGAAGAGAAAAGGCCGAAATCTTGATAAAAGCTACAAAAAGATTTTAGAGAGGAAGGCAAAGGCAGAGAGACCAGGAGCAAAGCAGGGCAGAAGGCTGCGGCCAAAGTGCAGGATGAAATATGGGGAGAGAATCCTTTGTGTAATACGACGACAACGTGAAGTGGAGACGAAAATGGATGTGCCCACGTAGCTTATAGGCAAAAGTAAAGTAGACTCAGGCCAAACCATGTCAGAGAGCAGAGTTCTCTGGCCAAAGAATTTCTCTATTTTTTACGTTCTCTTTCAATATATGTATTCCTATCTCGTTTCAGGCTCTTGCCTTCAAAGGTTAAAAAGGAAAAGTGTGCGTACGTTAGTGTGTGTCTCTGTGTGTGTGTCTATAAAAGTATCCTTTGTACACAGATCAAGCACAATGCACTACTAACTACTAAAGGCTAACTTATGTAAGTTAAGTGGAGCCTCTTAATAGCTTCTCAAGCTGATGGGGATCTTCTTGTACAATGTTCCTGTGTGTCATGTGAGACTGTAACAGCACAAACTTCTTGCTTGAGTACCATCCGCCTTCACATAGTCCAACCATAGCACTGAATATCAACCAAACGTCTCTAGTAATAGTAAAATAAGCAACTCACACAGCACTGCTAAGAAAAGAAGGTCATCATCATTCCACTCTCAATGAAGAGTATCACCACACTTGCTTTTATTGTGTAAGGGCCTAGACATTTTTTATATGAACTACAAGCACACGTTACTTCACAGAGAGTTTTTACTACACAACACAACATATCATAACGAATATTATCAAAATCGATCTAATCTCGATCACGCTTCCTCTCCGGCTCTGACCAACTTATTATACGATCATGAAATGAATACTGGTTTGAATTCAACCTTCTTATATTACAAGTACACTCTATTAGTCTCTCTGGGACTGTTTGACTCCTTCATCCGAAGAATACAAATATACCGTAGAGACCATCACAGCATTTATATTTCTTTTCAACTCTTCTTTAGCCAGAGTAATAAATACATACGTCATATTACATTCAGGATGTAAACCAGGAGAATCTTCCTTGGATCGAGTTCAACAGACACATTTTTCGTTTAGTATTCGTTGTTCTGTTCTGGATTTAAAATTCGAGACCTGTGTCCATTTAATGTACGAGAAGTCGCTGTATATTTTACATCGTGTAGTAACAGCATAGAAAACTTAGTATATAAGAGAATCATTTGAAAATTCAAAGGCTAAAAACATGCCCCATGCATGAATCATTATCTGACAAGTCAAACAGCGAGCGTGCCTAAGCAGGACATTATGAAGATGATGATGATGATGAGACTTTGTGTTGGGTATAGCAATAGTAATGGAAACTATCGTATATTTCACTTTGGCATGGTGTAAAAACCATTAAGTTACTTTAGTGTAGTTCAATCCGTCTAGGATATAATAATAATATGATATAATGTTACTCAGTTGTGCATGATGATGACCAAGCCTAAAATACCATAGCGATCAATTCAGCTTCTGCATGGACTACACTCACGACCAACGCATCTCCAAGCTAGTAAATAAATACTTTATACTACCTGAGTGAGCTATATGGTTGAAAGCGAGCTATTCTTACAGTAATATTATTGTAATAGACACCATTCTATTCTCCTATGTGTTTTTCAAAGTCTTAACTCCTTTTAGTCCCAACTTGTTACACGTTACACTCAGAAATAGTAAAAAAGTGTAACTATATTGTAAGAGCATTAGAGGTTTAGTGAAGTATATAGCTTGAACGCTTTTTTATGCGGCGATATAAGTAGTATGTGTGAGTTATATATATAGACAGAGGTTCTTGGTTTTACCAAGGTGAAAAACAGGGCGAAAGACGATGATGTCTTATTTTCCGCAGCGGTCATTCAGAGAATGAAAAATTGCCCAATTACCCACGGATAGAATGCGTCTGAAGTCACTCTTAAGGTTTTTCTAAGCATCTTCTCTGTAGTTGTCTTCATGCCGAAAGCCTCCAGGGTGTTCGACTCCACGACTCGCCAGACTTAGTGAATACTCTAGTGAAACATTGTTAAGAGCTATATAGCTATATTGAGACATGTATTATGTTACACGTACTGTAAGTATACTATAATCATCAAGACCTACAAAATCATAGATCCCATGCATCGATGCATCCTATCATCCTAGTTACGTCTTCACTGCCCTCAAACTTTCTTGAGAACCGAGTCAATTTTTACTTTACCCTTTTCTCATTTCCTCGGCTTTTTGTTTGCTTTAAAAATATTTGTGTGTGAAGTGCTAGAAAATATTTAGTACCTGGTATTATTTACCTGCTTAAATTACTCCTAACCTTATGAAAATAGTAACTTCCTTGTACTTCGTTTGTAAAACATTTCTCATGCAGTGTTTATGGCAAGTTAAAATATGCAGTACAATGTTAAGTATTCATTTGACGACAAGAGAGCTATGTCGTTCTTTTTTTGGAGAATGGTATTAAATTAAAGTATTCATGCGGCAACTCTGTCGAGTTACTTCTTTGGGATCAAATGGTAAAGAACATTTCGTGACATAATGAACTGATAATCCAATAAAATCAACGAGAATTGAGTAAGCGTCAGCAAAGAGCAAGCTAAATAAGTTATGCCTCAATGATGCATGAAATGCATTCAGAATTAAAGAAGTCACTACCTTCTTCGTAATAGGAATGAAACCATGTAGCGGAACAAAGACGCAAAAACTGTATAAAATCCTTGGAGAGAGAGAGAGAGTGAATTGTACTTATGTAAGCATTGAGTGAAGACAATGTTGCTATATATGGCAAAGTATTACACCCACATAAATACATTTGTATAATATATATGGATGTAGCCATATACTTCTAAGCTATAGAACAGCAGACTAAACGACAATGATTATCATTATGCTATACATAACGCAGCATCTAACGTGGCATGAAATAACGAGAGCGATAAGACATAAGACTGAGCCGAGGACAAGGATTATGATTATAGTGACATGGACATGGAGTAGTTGAGGCGTTAGCATTTGTTGGCATCATTGACACAAGTAAAGCAACCACAACTACATACCTCTCCTATATACTTCTGCACTAAAATGTGTAGATCAAAGACACTAATACACCTCCTCCTACAAATAAGTGTATGACACAGGCATAATGTGTATCATCCTTTTCATTTCACTTCAAAACTGGTAAAACTGTCACATTAGTTGAGTTGTAAGGGCCGAAGATGGAAAAAAACAATCGTGCCCAGTAGTCTTCGCAAAAAACAGGAGAAGAGAAATGAGAAAACGGCTAGAAAATATGAACAAGTGGAGTAGAATGTCATAATGATGTGAGCGCATCGCATCATCATCCTCTCCATTCTCTCACTTACGATTTTTCACTCCTCGTCGCATCTTTCTTGGCTCTGACTCTCCCTACTCCACTACAGTCCTGAATTTTCTATTATATTCCTCTCTCGTCCAAAAACACTAGAAAAGAAAGCACAAAAAATCTACACTGGTAATACACCTATTATAGTATAGCAATATACTGCTATGCAACTCCTATGTAAAAATGTGCACTACCGACGAGTAGTGTTAGGTTGACTGCAACTTTTGCCTTTAGAAATTTCCTTTGTAGATTTGGATTTAACTCCGTTTTATATAGAGGATGGCATTACTATTAAGGTACAGGAAGACTCTACTCCAATTCTTAACAAAGTAGAAATGCACAGCTTAAATAAACTACTTCAAGATGCGAATAGTGGCCTTGTGTACGTAAATCGTAATAGTTACGTCAATACTGTAGAGATGTAACTTATAACTTTATTACTGTGTATAAGAAAATGAATCTTTTCTGTGTATCTCTCATCCCATTGCAACAGAAGCTTTGTCTTTCATGTTTTCTTTTCTCCCTCTTTGCTTTGGTATGTTCGATGCAGTTTTTCAACATAAGAAAATAAAGCAGTAGAACTATCTGCCTTGCATTATGAGAGAGAAGAATGGTCGTTATAAGTTACAATGATCATGCTAGTGGCAAATGATGTACGTGTATAACCGAGTGAGTGTAACAGCAGTATACATACATGGCGTTCGTTTTTAGTTGGCTGTGTACGTACAACAGAAGTATCTTTGTGAAAATGAAGAATAAGGAGAAGGAGAAGAGAGCCTCAAGGAAAAACGCTCAGATTCACTTCAGTACAGCTCAGGCGAGACGCTTGCATCCCAATCATTTGTTTCCTCTGACATTACATTCAACATTACATTACACATTCTACAAACTCATCTTATCTCCCCGTTGTCGTCATAATGTGCATAAGAAGACAAGACATCGTCCCTACTTACATCTCCAGCTCCATAACGACTGCAGTTATAAGTAGCAACTTAGAGAGACGAGAATATTTTAAACATATCTCCTTATATATAGTCGGGTTTAGATTTTCCATTCATATTTTTATATAGTAATTCCGTTGTAAGTGTATTATCCATAAAAGATTACTGTGTAGATACCTAACATACAAATTCAAATACAGATTTTAATGGGCATATTTACTAATATAAAAGATACTTTTCTAAGTAATATAGAATGTATGTAAACATAAGTACACATGTATTTTGTAGGTATTTTAGTTACTAGAGAATGCGTGTATAGGGCTACTACAATAAAATTGCATAAAGTTATATGTGCAGATGCATTAGCGTAACAATAATAGCCCTTTATGCAGTAATAGTGTAAATGCATGCAATGCAAGAGAGTCTGTTGGATGATACGAATCAGAAATGGATATTGTTATTACGAGTGACGAGTCTGGTATATTTTAGTTGCTGCACTGAAATGGAAGTGAAGGAGAGTAAGCGAGAGTGTGAACGAGTCAAAGCAAAGGAAACCCGAGAGAATGACTCTTGGGACTTAAAAGCACGTTTAAAATGCTACTTCATATATGCGCACAAAAAATCACACGTTTCTTTAGTTCAGCTCTCAAGTGAGTGATGTAGGAATTCCTTGTTCTTTTATGTTCACAACCTACGTTATTGTTAGCTTTCATCAAAGGTAAGCTTGAGTCTTACATGTATAATGAAAACGCAATTTTTCCTTAACGTGGAGTGCACTACATGATTTTCTCTGCATTTTTTAAATATCTTCTACAAATTGCATGCTCACAATATGGAAGTCGCACATAAAACAACAAATATTATGAATGCCATTTCCCTTTGAAGTTCTTGCCTTGCCTCAGAAGACGTCATTTCGTATTATCAGTAAAGTGCATGCAACACTTTGGCAGTATGATACAAAAGAAAATTATTTTGCTCGTAAAATTTTATAATTTGAAGACATGTAAGCGAAAATCGTTTGTCTCATGTCTGTTGGCTTATGTAAAAGAACCAACTTCCTTGATTCTGAGAAGAGTGAAAAAAACGATAACTACAAACATGGTGCTGATGGTACTTGTGCTTTGTGAAGATATTTTTCTTTTGCTTCTTATTAATTTTAAAACTTAAATACTGCGCAAAGGCTTGTTAAACCATTCATTCCGACAGTATTACCCTACACAGAACAGAACAGTGGACGGAAATTACATTTTTGACTTCCCGGCCAAGATGAAAGCATTTGGCAATACGTCATTAGCGAGTTTAGTACTAACCTTCCTTCACAGTCGTAAAAGTAGTCTGAGCTAAGGCAAGATTTAATTTTGATGGGAATAAAAACAAAAAGTCGTTTACGAACTTCTATGCACATAAATGTACAACTATATAACTACATGCAGCCTTGGTACAATAGTATATAGTGAAAAGTCAAAGCAAAAGGCAAAAAGAGATTCAAAAGGAGGTCACCAACCTGATGAAAGAGAACGGACTTGCTGCAATCCTTTTTTCCCTGGAGTCCAAATATCCAAAGAAATTCGTGCTGCGTTGCGTATAAGAAGTATTCCTCTACACGACACTAAGTAAGTGTAGACGGTGCAGTTTTTGTTGCGTTGTTTTACGCACACAGGGAGAAAGACGTTTAGTGACAGTTCACAATGTACACAAAGACGTAGGAAAACGGAAGGACAAAAGTCAAAGTCAACTCAATTATCCTACGAGACTCTTGATCCGTTCACTTGTAAGTATGTATAAGTAAGTACTTCTAGTGAAGTTTGCAAAATTTGTCAATATAGTAATATACGTGTACACAGATCCATAGTAGGGGTATAGTATAGCGTAGGAGGATGTGGAAGGAGAACAATGAAACTTGGTTTGGTCTATTGTTGTTTACGTAATGGCTTGTGCTACTTGTTCAAGCACCTTATATGTCTGTTACACAATGACACTTGTATAGCCCAGAACAGTTTTCTCTCTTGGCCCTTTGCGTCGTTTCTTCACTTGCCTTGGTTTTCTCTAGTACTTGTACACTTTCCTTTGGTTTGTCTTACTTTATTTTGCTTCAGTTCAGTTCACTTCACTTTTACACACATACACACACAGTATTTTCGGTTTGTTCTTTTCTTTTGGTTAACAATCAGGAAAAGACTAGTAGTATTAGTAATATGTATATAAGGGATACACAGAGACGACCACGTATTCTTTATTCCATATATGGTGATCTCTTTTCTTTTTTCTCTCTCTGGTCGTCTGAAAAATGAGAAAATTTTATGAGCAGACATAAAACTTTTCAACATGGCACCACATGTCACGAAATCAGAAATCACTCTCCGACTCTCTTTCTCTTCTCAACAGAAATTCAACCAACTTACATACACATACTATACACATACTTACATATCTCCCTCAGAGTACTACAAGTACAACATGCATCTGAACCTTAAATTCCTCCAGCTACTAGTACTACTACTGCTCCTAGTTTTATTCCATTATGTTATATGTAATACTATAAAGTCTTCTTTCTCAGCTTGGTTTGTTTGACACTGCATGACTTGGTTTCCTTTCCTAGAAGATTCAAACAGTTCCAACTTCGATACTTTTCTCTTCACTCTCTCCCACACACAAGTCGAATGAGCCTGGGGTTTCCAGAAACAGCCCACGAATGGTATACCTACACTTTCCTTTCTTAAGAAAAATCCAAGCGCTCTCTCTCTAAGCTCGTTGTATTCTGACTGAATCCACTGTTTTCTTTTATTTCCATTTCAGGTCATAAGATTGAAACTAATGCCATAACATTTTTTATACTAATGTGATCTAGTCTTTGTAGTACTTACTACAGAACAGAGCTATGTTGTTACAGTGCATTGCAACCAGGTTATAAGGTGATATGAGTTTTCATCATATCATATCGCCACGTTTCTCCTATTTGTATAAAACTACAGAAAAAATTACTCTTGGACTGTGACGACTTAAAAGAAAGTTGAGTGATGTGATAAGACTAAACGTCAAGCTCTGAAGAGCTCTAGTCAATCCGCAATTTTATGTGCGAACAGAGTAGATTTTATTACCAAAGTGAGGAGAACAACATTTTCTCTTTGTCCTCTACTCACATCTTCAGTAGAGGATGAACTCATCGACATTTCTCTCATCACGTAGCTTTATTTAATACTCACCAGTCATCCACAAGCCAAAAGTAAGAAACTACGTATTAAAAGGCATTAGCATGTACAGTCCCACTATTAATATGATTATTCTGCTATATCCCACATAATATGAGAAAAGCAGACAACCAAGACATCCATTCTTCCTTTACTCATCTTTTAAGTCAGTCATTCAGCCTTAAGGATCTCTTAATTAGAGGGGAGCATAATGAACGAGAGAGAGAGAGGGACAAAATTGTCGTCTTGCTTCACAGCAGCAGCACACAAGTTCTCAATGAAAAATCGTAACAAACAAACAGAGATGAAGTGGAGGACTGGTGGTACCAGTAATATAACTTATAGGCACACCCTCACACAAATACTTATGAAGAAAATATTCCGCCTTTAGTGTATTGTGTACTAATGCCACCATTATAGTGCACTATTATATTTATCCTGTGTAATACCAGTAACACTCTATGTCTCATCACTGCTATAATAATATAACCAGGCATTAAGACAACGACCCTTTCTTGTTAGCAGATAGCCTTGAAAGATCTACGAGTACTCAACTCGACTGCCTTGCCACCTAATAAGTCTGAACGAGTGAAAGGTAGCAGAAGACTATTATTCTCGTATACCTACTGGTAGAACAACTAGCACTACCAATACAAGTCTTATAAAGTGAAGAAGTGTATATTAGTACTACATGCCGTGAGCAGAGCAAAACATATAAAACAGAATGACAGTTTTCATCAAGTCGGGCGGAAACGTTAATTATAACGGCCCAGGAGATAGATAACTTGATCATGAGAAGCATCCCAACACTCCATGGCTTTCTCGTATCTTCTCCGTCTTTGCTCTTCATCTTCATGTTCAATCCGTCGTCCTCCTCTCTACTTAACTTACAGAGTTACTTACGTAACTTTAGTTTACTCCTTGAGAAAAGAAGAAATAAGGAGAGAGACAGCATTCATCTATTTTCCCTTTTTCCTTTAGGATAAGCCAAGAGAGACGCACATAGTACAAACACACAGAGTTAAGATGAGATTGCCGTTAGTAGTGCAGTGCACTGTGGAAAAGTGGGGACTTGGGCTACTTTATTTACTTATCTCTCTACACTGGTAGTCTGCTAACGATAAGTCGTACTAAAACTTACTTACGTAACTAACACTCTCGTGTAGTCGTTTCTTGCTTTCGTTGAATTTCCTTATTAGTGAATTGCATGATACAAGTTCGTGTGTTCTTTCCGCTGTAGCTTGCCGACAATATACTTTCACTTTTTAGTTATCAATGAAAGTGTAACGTTAGAGAAATGTGTGTTTTAATCAGCCTCAGCCACCAGTGCACTATCCTTTATAACATGGTCATTAAAATCGCCAGAATCGGATCGCTCCTGTGTTCAGTTACTTTCGGGTAATATTACACCAGAAATAAATGCTTCCTTTCACTCTCCTTGAAGAAAACAGTGAGTGGGAAGGTTGCGTCAGACACTTAAGCTTCCATTTTCTAATTTTCTTGTGTGGGCTACACATATAATATCATTAGATCAGCGAGATGACGAAATAAGGCTAAGAGTGAAACACTATCGTACAGCCGCAGTCTTACGTAGTTGTAGATTACTAGTATTCCAATTTGCAACAACCGCAAATCTTGTCCTTCTTCATTAGAACCACACTCAATTTTCTACTTCATTTCATTCTCCAGTCATATCATTAGCACTTGCACCACCACACAGTGTGCAATCTCGTGTATGTGTATATACTGTAGGTGGTATGAATGTAGAAAATATAACTAATGCTATAATGTGTCTTGTAAATTTTAATACAGTACGTTCATTTGTGTGTATTCATTATGTATCTCTTGCTTGGGTGTGCATCAAAGTGATGGACGAGAATTAAATACATGAAGAGAAACTAATGAATTTTACACACAGTTGAGCTTAGGTATATATCTTGTAAGTTTCGCCAGAATAGTTTAATTAAGATCATCGCAAGACGTCCACACATAGTAGCTATAGGACATACACAGTGGAAATGGGGTAACCATACACATACCAGCAGAATAAATGAATGGAAAATCCCCGGGAGGAATTAGTTGTTAGTGCTTCAAAAGACAAAGAGTTCAAAGCTCAACTGAAATGTGTAAACTACTGCACAAAGTAGTAATACTAATAATACGAGGAATTGATTCTCTTGTTTGTATTCGTGGAAGATGAAATGAAGTCAGTGTACTAGAAAAATCTTGGAATAATAACAATCTGAAGTGTGAAACAGTAAACTAAGTAAGTTAAGCAAAAAATCTAATAATTTACTCTTGCTCATTCGTTTGAACGTTAAAACTGTAACATTTCCCAGTACGGAGGATTGGAATAATTTGATTTGTCATATAAATTCATCGCTTTCACCCTTACGCTTTGCATTTCCTTGAATTAATACGAGTCAAATCGAAATTCTCAACGCGCAGAAAAGATTCAATTAATCACAAACTAAATCTAATTATATATATCTCGATTTTTACAGGCACAACAGCTCCCACCAGAGAGACGCACAGTCTCAAGAAAGAATAAGGCGAAAGGAATACGAAAGAGCATAATCCTCCGTTCCCCCTTCTCTTCTTTCTCCAATGAGATTATTATTGTAGACTGGCATCATCTCACAAAACACAACGTGACTTCGCACTGCATTTACTCTCAGCCAGCCCACTACAACGCAGAACACAACAGGAAGGGAACTACCATCGTATCGGACTCGAGAGTACTAATAAGTACACAAGTACACATTCTTACAGTGATCTACGGCAAACTTGAGACGCACAGAGTCAAGTCAAGTGACAAGTTTGGCAGATGAAATTTTTTACTTGTTATTAGAAACACGTCCCACCATAATTTACAATGCCCGAGAAACGTTATACACTTAGGTAACAGATACTACCACTTCCTATATATGAAACCGTATACATTTATCACCAGTATTATGTAAGTAACAAGAAACGGAAACAACATGCTATCCTTCCTTACTTAAACAAGTATCATGATGATAGTTTACTTGTAAAAATATAGAAAAAGAAAGAAAAGAAATGAGAAGGAGTACAAAAAGTCTATTGCAGTGCGAACATATACGAACCATGGTAAGGTACAGTACAGATGCATTTATACGTAGTAATAGTTGCAACGAGAAGAGAAATACGGGGAAGGGAAAAGTCAACGCTAAGGAGAAAGCAGTCAGAGACAGGAATACCATAGGGAATGCACAATGCTGAAGCTTAACCACGTAATATAATATAAGCTCTATATAGCTTCTTCGGCTCTTCCCTTGCATCAATCTCTCTAATCCACTCCTATGTGAGTCATAGCGCCAAAGCCGTAGAACTAGTAGTCAAATCTGATTCAATGCTAAGTCCTAATAGTTCTACTAGATATATGTTTTTGCATCCACATTTCAATAAGCTTACTCAGATCATTCTGATCATTCTGATCATTATACAATCTGAATAGCATGTAATGTCCTTTTCATCTGCCAATACTTATACAATGCAGTGATCTTATAGTTCTTTGCTTTTTCGGTATATATTTTCTTATCAAAATTATATTTCCTATTGAGTTTGACTTATATTGAGCACTTGTAAAAAACATACTGTACTTCTACACATCTAATAACATACCTACCCGAAATTGGCTTTCCAGTCAAGAGAAATCATGGAATAGCACAGAAATTGCATAATATGAATTACATTCAAATGACTTGTTTAATTAACGCTGAATATTCTTTCTAGATTAAAAATAAAATCTTCAATTGTATTTGTACAGGTGGGAATACGTCTGGTATATAATATTTTTTTCAGTTTCTGTATTTCTGTGCTTATACTATTTCCGAAATCCGTGATCATATTTTCCCAGGATAATTTGGAACAGTGTGTCATTAAATCATAAAAAGAAAGAGGCGATACACAGAATTGTCAATTCGTTAGAAAGTTGCTTTTATTTATCTTTATGTGTACTCACTGCTTTAACTCTGTGTATTCCCAATTACTGTCAATGAGAAAGAAATTGTATAATACGTTAATGGTGAATCAAGAGACGGAGAAAGAGGGGAAGAGCTACAAAGAGCAATAAGACTGTGCCACACGTAGGGATATCTTATTTTATTTCAGGAAAAATAATAACCCATGAAGGAAAAATTAGGGGAATAATCATTTAGTGACTATACTTTGTGGATTTAATCATCGGACATTTAGACAATATGACGGATACTACGCATTAACTTGTTATTTCCTGGGCTATTCTTCCCCTCAATTTGTCCTTGAGTCGAACAATATTTAATAATACTTTTACTCGACTTGACTTGTATATGTTTCAAAAAATACGTAATAATGCCGTGTAAGTAGAATTCTACAGCAATAAAGTTTTGTGCTCCCGTTCCGAATGCAAGAAAGCCCATATCTTTTTCCAGATATAATCAATAACTAACGGAGAAGTCCGCTAAACAGTTTCCGAGAGCAGTATCATTAGTCTCACAGTCAAGCAGTACATATGATAATAATAATAACAATAATGTATAAAAGTGTCACTTTCAATGAAGGCTCGCATGATCTAGGAGAGGAGGCTGGGCGATAAGCACAAAACCACGTTGGAAGTCTTGGCAGATTTTTCCTTGTAGTGAGCATTGGTCTCTGCGTGCATGCATGCATAGTGCAAATGGTCGTACCATGGTAGGGTCAGATGTGTATTCTTCTTTCGTATTCCACAAGCATCCATATACATACAACTCTACAGTACTTTGTATGACCAATAATATTATCTGTGTGTAGCAGTATAGTGTGTTTAGCCATATAAGTGTGTGTATTTCGTATGCAAGACAATATGTGTACTTACGGATGAGATATGTTTATAGGACGATGTATGAAGCAACTTAGCCACGTATTTACCATGTAAGGTCGTCCTAGAACCTTTTCTCAGTTTAAGGCTGTTCCGTGTTCATTCATATGTTGCATACACTTGTGTGTCATTCAGATATAGGCAACCTCGGTTGAAATCTTATCCGCCATCCGATATTAGACCATATTTCATCTACATGGCTTTCTAGAAATCGATTTCAACTCACTTTTGTTCCATATCTTTGGCAGAGATCAAGAAGAAATTGAATGCATGTTCAGTAACTCTCATAAAAATGAAAGAAATGTTTTCCTAGAAAGATGCTTCACTTTCAAGGAAACACACATACATATACGTGTAATTCACATACATGCCTTTAGATAAAGCCTTACATGTCTTCCTATAAACTAGTTCAGTCATATTTATTATTTCAATTAACGAAGCATAAATTTCTTTTAAAAAACCACAGAGACTGTAAAAATAATATTTTCCGGTTGATTGTCAAAGTATAATACGGAGAAAGTGGAATGTTCTCTATGACCGATAATGAAAATGTCACTAGCCTTATCTTTCATCTTTAACACTAAATCTTGATAGAATCTGCTATAGCGATTGTTCGCCGTATGTTACTTAGTAAGTAAATGAGAAATCATTGCAATAATTCACCCGAAAGATTATTATACGTATACTATTCTCTAACTGTATATATTATCGATTGCATCTGCATCCTTTTCATTTTGCCAACCTCAACAAACACACACTCAGCATTATCATTATTATTTACTTCGTAGTAATTGGTAATCCTATATCATCGCAGATTCATATAATAAACTGGAATTTCCAAATGTATCGTATTTCATGTGTTCTAGTTATCGGTCTTTGTTTGAAACAAAATCTTAATGAAAGAGCACTACATGGATTATTCAACCATCTCCCAATTTGGTGTATTTTGCTTGACAAAGGAAGCTATGCACAAACCCTAGACATCCGTTGTCAGTTAGGATGTAGTGAATATTCTATCCCCTCAAAAGACATAAGAAGCGCAAAGTTCACTGCACTTCACATAAGGTTTCCCTTTGTGTGTGTGTTCAGCAATCATGCAATGTCATTAATATTTCTACCATCACCACATACAGTTTTAGTTTCGCATTATTACCGAATAGGTATAGGTGAATAGCAAGTTGAATCCTGTGCAACGTAATAGCATTGATTAAAAGAGACGCACTAACAATGCAATGCGAGTGAACCCACGCTTCCGCTGATTCCGTATAAATTATATCAAAGATGATTCAAGTTCTATGAAATTGATCAAGGGTATTACAGTGACTGTCACATCACTAGTTTCGACATCACTACTTCTCTAGGAATTATATCTGCAGTTAAAAAATGTTACCGAATGAAGTGAAACATGCCATTCTGAACTGTAAGATTGTGTACTGTGTTCTACAGCAGCCCTACTCTACTGACACAAATTAAACAATTTCTTCCTAGTAGTTTTTCTTAAAGAAGAATTTCATTACTAAAAGTATTTGTCAAAACGGTATGCTAATAATCCACATTATTTTTACAAACCTGAAGCCAAAGTTACAACTTAAAGTATGCGCATACCTTAAGTTGTAACTTATGCGTACTAATATTAAGTAGGTAAGTTAAGTACCCATTTAATTGTTGAACTTTCTAATGCATAATTACTATTATGCTTACCAAGCTTACCCAATCTTATAAAATGACTGTAAATTGCCTATAGGGATAATATGTAAAGAAACAACTTCCTGAAGCTCACATTAAAAATTTTCAAAGAGAAAAGTAGCTTCTATGCGCAATGATATTAATTTCACACTGTACTTATATCTACTACAAAATCACCTCCCTATTACCGTACAATTAATTAACAATGTATTATTTACGAACTTTCTACACTGAAAATGCGCCATCATCGCAATTTGAATACAAATTCTATTTCAGTACAACACATAATAAGTTCTAGGCCAGAGGCATTCTTCCGTCTCTCCAAACCTTCACTTCCCAACAATAGTTTTATATGAGTCCTCATTACATCATAGAATGAAATATAAATAATAATTACATACCATGAAATTGTTCCCACACATTAGTCGAAAATTACTGTCAAAAAACATTATCTGTAGTATGTACTTCTACTTCTAGTACAATTTACATTAGAACTGTCTACCTGAAGCATGACTCAAACGTAGAGTGGATATGACACATGTGTTCATTGAATGAACGCGAACTGTCAAAAAGTTACAAGAGATGTAATTTCACAGACACACATTTTATGTCTCACGTAGTAATTCAAACTACAACGCAATAGTTTTCATGATTACTCCCTTCCACTTAAGCATGACAATGAAAACTGCCCAGAACAGTCATCAGATCACCACAATCGCTGTGCCATGAGTCATAAAATAATTAAAATAAAAGTAATAGTAAATACACACCAAATCAACTACGTACCAACTTTCCTTTTATGCAATGCGTATAATCCCATCTAATAATACAATGGAACTTCAGCAGTAACATTATTACTACGGATAATATTATTATTATCCAAAAAGACGGCTAATGAAATAAATCCGAGCGAAAGGTAAGGCAATTTCAGAACGAAGCGAATGTTATATCCGTATTTACACTTACATAAATCCAAACAGAAAATAATACCATAATACGCCTAGCAGTCGGAGGAAAACCGGAAATATTCAGATAATATTTCACATGTATTACTTTTCGACAACTGTGACCCAACAGAGAGAAAGAGGTACTAATAAAAGAGATTCAATATTATGAAATACAAAACCGCATGAAGGTAGAAATGCATGGAAGAGAAAGCACGAATACCGTTCCCGAACCAGGAAAGGTACACACTGATGTTGATGATAATAATAATACGAAATACCTAGCCGGAGTAATAATATTGTCTCTGCACACGGGTAAAATGAAACCCTTCAGGAAAAGATAAACCGTACGTATTGCATAGAGCATCATACTCAACAGGGTCTTCATTTCATTTTCATCCGAATTCGACTCGCTCTATTGCTTCCTTACAGTGCAGTATAAAGTAACACACTACTATATTATTTGTAGTAGAACAAACTCGGCCGCCCAAAGATATACGCACATAAACACTATACGGTTACATCTATACACACAATGGTCTTAGGTTTATATATATACAACAGATCACTACCACATACTTAATCCGTATTGCACAGCAGCTCTCTTTTATTATGTTCGTAGTATCTCTACTGCCTTTACTTCTATCGCTATATACTTACATTTAGTTTATTACCTGAATTGGATTAAATTGTACAATGGAAGAGCTCATAGTAAATACATCAGCACCACAATGAAATACGCGACAATAGAAACTAAGTAATATTAGCTGAGGAAAGGAAACAGACTGTTTCTACCAGATACTACAGTACATAATATGTGATGTGTTATAGAGCCAAGGGCAATAACGATATAGCAGAGTTAGCTTTGTAAATTATTGTTAAGGTTTTTAGTACACGAGGAAGAACGAGGACGAAGGAAAAGCAACAGCAACTGCGGAAATACTATACACAGTAAAATCTACAACATCTACATCAGAAAGCCAACGAAATACATTATAATAGTCTAATGGACTCGTATTAGAATGAAAGGTGAAATGACTCTGTAGAAAAGCACATATAGGCAAGTCACTACTATCCCTCTGTACTTACTTAACTTGTAGATTGTTCATCCCACTAAACTACCGGGTAGGTATTTCAGCGTTGAATGTATAGTAAGTAATAAGTAATGCAGGAACCTACATTATACTTATGAAAGTAGGTAGTAACAGACAGAGGAGGCTATATCCATACATTATCAAAATCATCAAATCACCATGACCACTTGATCCGATTTCCCGCAGGGCCCAAGTGTCTCCGAATACATAATAGCAAAAGTAATCAGAGCTGCTGCTACTACTCCGCTTTCATTTCATATAAAATATACGGAATATCCACATACTCCCACTACATGCATAATATTATATAGGTACGTATACAAACACAACACATGCTTAACGTATTCAGAGACAGATAACAAATACATACATTCATTCAGTTGTGTGGATAGTCCAAATAAGACTTGATTTGGATTATACTTACAGACTTGCTCTGATTTCGGTGTGGAGGCTGAGTAAGTGAGTGCATGAGACTACTAATACACTACACAAGTTGATAATAGCAGTTGTGAGTTGCAATGAACTGACATCACAGTTCAGTTCACTCACCGATCCTATCTGAATGCTGGAGGCACTTCAATCCCAAAATTAGCAAACTCAAGAGCTAATCTTCAATTCAATGCTATTGCTCCAGATACTAAGCACTCACTCACAACTACTGTTTAATTCATATACAGAATATTTAGTGCGGCAGCAATAGCAAGTCTGTGTATTCCAAACTGCACTACACATGCACGTCTAATTTGTGAAATACAAAACAAGACTATCTGATTTACATTTGAAGATGTGTACATGTACAGCATATCTTTCCTAATTCTATATAGTTAGTAAGTATTAAGTAGAGACGCTGTACGATGTAATGTAGTGGTTATACAAATGAGGAATAGATTTATTCAGATGTATGAATGTAAATACAAGGCATTGGTACGTAAGTGCACTAATACATTGTATAAACAAAGTGTGCACACAAAAGCGCATAAGACATAAATGCATACATACATGAGTACACATGCCATTGTTGAAGAAAGGGTAGCCGCTTCATTAGAGGAATTACATTATACTATTAACATTCAAGTGGTTCCTTATAAACCAAGCGGAGCAATGTATGTGTACACAAATGATAGAAGTATTCAACTTGAGCTGTTAGAATTTAGTTAGTCCAATGATCAGTTTTTGCTACGGTTCAGAGGAAAATCAAGAGAGCAAGAGACTCTTATCTTATTTAAAACTTTAATGATAATCCTATTCACTTTTAGTGTTGTTTCGGTGGGATGATGAGTTTGAATACACCCTCTCGATGTTATATTTCCCATCCTACTCCGTCTTTTAGTCGACTAAGACTATCTCATGTTAATAAAAGTGTATTGTGCATCTACACACCACTAAATGTGTACAAGACCTTGTATTTTACATTCTGCATACTTCAAACTTATATTTAGGCACTACAATATACATTGTTAGTAGGTAGTCTTATATTTAATACAATCTTTATGGAGGAGTCTGTGAGCTCTTGTTTGCGTTGCGTGTACCATGTGTAATGTAAAGTCATCCCCTCTTCTATGAATAATAAATGGCAGGCATGAAAGGGCTTTTTAAATAGAAAATTAGCTCAGCATTTGCTATGCCATTTAGCTCAACTGAAATTTTTCATGGGATTTCTCATCTCAGCAAACCAACAACGTCACACAGAACTACGCGATGTAATATAAAGCTGAATTATAGAACTGAAAGTGCAAACATCAGATTCACCAATGTAACCTGCAAACTACGACTACCAGTAAGTAAAAGCATTCAGTCACTCTTAATTAATTTTAGGGTGAGAACTTGGACAATTCCGCTCTTGCTTCGAGATAACGAACAGAAATTCTCCTTCTATACAATCCAGTTGATAAATTATGATGCACAATTATTGTGACACACTATACACAGTCGTCCCACATAAAATAAATGTTGAAATTGAAATTGTTGCTGGCGATGCACATCTAGGATAATATACTTCACTGTAGTTCTCTGTTGTATAAACAACAAGCCTTTACAGCCTTACTTTTAGGTATGTATGTGTCTTGTACAAGTTAACTTAACATTAAAGAAAAGTGGTAGCAGTAAAACTATGGTATATCTGTGTATATTGTATTGTTCTTTTGCTTTCATTCAACTTTTTGTTGTTGAATGATAAAGGAGCCAGTATCTTTAGTCATCTCTAAACTTCAACTGGATACAAGATCAGATTCAAAGGAAGAAGAGCTTGAAGCGAGATACCTAAATAGGCAAGAGAGGACTGAATTGAGTGAGACGGTCGCACAACTACTCGTACGAGCAGAGAATCTCTAGAGTCGATTGCCTACTACTACTTGGTTACACATAATTGACAATGATATATGCTATTAAATTATCTCTCGACTAGAAAGGAATACCGACACAACTTTCCGTTGTTCTATTTCAAATGTCTCTGTAACATTGCCTGAATCTACTACTACGCTACGTTTATCGATTAAATACACATTCTCTCTTCTATTCTCTCGCAACGACAAAAAACATTTTGGCTCTGTGGTGCTAGGAGTAGTGTGGGAACAAGTACAAATACGGACGTTCTTCTACCATACCATCCCGTTTCACTATCATCGTCCCTTTATTGTACAAGCAAATAATATTTTACTCAAAGTAGCAAAAGAAACGAGTCAAATCCTGAGTTGAATCTCCAGACCTATATACTTGTACCTACTACTACACTGTAGCAAACGAAAAGGTATTTTACAACTGCAAGCGATGGAGAGGTATGAAGAAGCTGTATTATACGTAGGTATAACTACTAGTGTGTGGTTGCATGACGAGCAACAAATTTCCACATCTGACAACCGGAAAAATGGAAGGAAATAACAAAACACCGAATCTTTCACATCACTTAGCATTATAAAGCTTCCAATTGCATTTGTGTCCTAGTATATCTTAATATTATAAGTAGCAAAGAAGGAGAAAACGAAAACCTTTTTCTTTTTCTGGTGGTCTCTCTAAGAAAGAATTTTATCCGAGCAAATCTAAAATACACCGGAGACAACAGTAGAAATGCGTACACCATTCACAATACTAATGCATATTACTCAAGCAGAGCATAATAAGATATTCAATTTGCAACCGCCTAGAGATTTCCCCCTCCATCTCAATTTCCGTCTCCTTCATTTCATTCCATGAATTTACAAATACAGTACCTCCAGTACATATTCAATTCTCATAATATTCTCCTCCACCCTACTTTAGTTTTCGTCTGACATCGTTTCTCCGCTACTTCCCAGCTGTAGCTGTACATGATTCGTACTATTCTCGTTTTTGAACAACGAAAATGAAAGCAACTGCATATAGGGAGTACTTGCCGTAAATATATATTACAGTACATACAAGATTAGTATATACGCAATGATATGCGAGGCATGTAGCACTTGAATCCTTACTCTACTCTTCTGCAGTTTCATTTCTCTCTTTCTGTTCTTCACTCTTTGCTCCGTCAATGATTGCGTTACGACTTGAACAACAAGCCGTTTAGTTTCCTCTCTATCTGAATATTTAGCACTAATGAGGCCCTTGTGGACCCCAACAACCAAATAGTCTGTTTCGCAGTGAAAACTATTGGTTTTGCTCTTCCTGTCGTAATGTATTGTTTGGTTATCCTATTATATACACCTAGTACTAAACTACTGCAGCACAAGTCAAGGCAAAAGATGGAAAACAAGCTTGGGAACTGTGTACTTTCAGAAAATACCCGAAATTCTACAAAGGCTGCCATGAGTAACTCCTATTATTGAGATTTAGGACTTTTCTATTCTGTTGGTAGGATAGGAATTCACATGAAGACAATTCTTCGTCACTTACCAGTATTGTACGTTACTACACAACAAATTCTCGCTACATAAACCAACCCGAACCCTTTTGCAGAGAAATAACCGAATATTTCTGATCTCGTTGTAAATTCTACTCAGTACATGAATATCTTCCATTTGAACAATTCAGTATCAAGTCATACTCTGTTTATTTATACAATTACACCTCCTCCTCTAAATATTAACAGTGAATTCTATAGAAATTGACTAAACACACCGAAACCGAAGTAGTATCAGCAGAATTCGAAATCTCCCTGTACAATAATAACTACCTAATACTATTTTCGAGGTCGATTTTGTATGTATTGAAACAGAGATGAAGTTTGAATCATAGAGAGGAAATCCATTGTGATAATAATCGACCACAGTGGTTGTAGTAGTAAATAAATAGTAGCATAGTTATCTGCCCGCCTCTCTCCCTCTGTGGAATTGTTTGGAGTAGAAGTAGGAGTATAGTTTATGTAAACTACACTGCATTCATTCGATTCAAAGTTAACTCTCCAACTAAACTGCAAATGTCACATTTCAGTGATGCCGGAAGCTTTGCTTTGAGACAAAAACTCAAGTTGAGTCAGCTCAACTGAACTAAAGTCATAAAGTTTGAGTTTGGGCGTTAGTGGTAGATTTAGCATTAGCTATTTTCTCTCTGTGTGATACATTCACAAGGTAGGTAGAGGAGCTGTAAAGTGTTCGTGTACCTCAGACATTGCCACTACCACAAATATAACCTTGCCAGTAGTATAACTTACGTTAGTAAGTAGTAAGTAGCCAAGCATAGGTAGATCTCGTAGTAGTAACTCACACAAGGAAAATGTATATGTATTTTGAGTTTCTTTGGTTTGACTTGAAGCTTACTTACAATAAGTTAAGTTGGTTTAAGGAGCCTTGATCCCATTTCCAAGGGTAAAAACTAAAGTTCCCAGTAGAAACACAGAGACACAGCATGTAAAGAGAAAGAAAAGGAGACAGAGAGAAAAGGAGGTTCGTCTTTTCACCGTTTCCTTGTGATTTCTTGGAGTGGGAGAGAAACAGAGAGTGGAACAGACCTCTGTTTTCACTCTACCACTCAATTCTTTTTGTCTCTGCAGGATCAAAAATTTCACACGGATGTTTCCATTCCGCTCGACTAAACGTGCCACTCGGGAGCTGGTTCTTAATGAAAACCTTTAAATCACAAAATTTCAGAGAGATCAAAGTGAGTTAGGGCCGTAAAGCAAAGGCTTCGAGGTGCAGCATTTGTATTTGCAGTTGGCTCGGCATGAGGGGAGCACCAATCTTTTCCTTTTCCTCTTTTCTTTTCCTTTACCAACAACTTAACTCTCCCGTTAGGTACTTTTCTTCTGTTTAGTTTCGGCAAGAACCGTTCTCAACTCTTGTACCCAAAAGAAGCTGTACAAGAAAAAGAAGAGTCGTGCACAGCGGTGAAGACAACGAGGACTACCAACAGAACCTTCCTTGTAGACTTATCTATATCTCCAGACTGTCTCTTTCTTTTCCTCGCGTATTGTTAGCCATTTCTTTTCTTTTGTATCAGTAACTACGGGGAGGAGGGATCCTCTACTTTAGCAAATGTGTGTACTTTCGTCAAAGCTCAAGAACATCATTCCAATACCAACCTCCCTAATATAATACAAGAAGAAGAACATGTACAAATGCTTACGTAAATGAACACATACTACTTTAGTATTAGTATACTCTTAAGGGAGGCTTTACTACAGCTTTATTCATATTGTATACCACTTTGAGCATTTTTGAACAAAACAAAGCCAAACTACACACACATGTACTTTTCTTTTCTACTTTGCAAAACGGAAGGCGAAAGCAAAGATATCTTTCTGGTTGAAACCGTTCTAGTCTAATTTACTATCGTAATCACCAACGTACAGGAAGCAACTCAAAAGAAATATGGAGGAAGGTTCAAATCAATATTTCAACATACTACGTATCCCACTTTATGAGTTTTATACCAATATACCAGTTATACTATATAGAACAGAAGAGAGAGAGAGAGAGAGAGAGAGAGAGAGAGAGCAAAGGCATACAAATAAAACTCAAAGATCTATGTATGCCAAAATGACATTTTGCTCAATCCTTACCAACAGTGTGGTGGGTTCCCATTTTCCGTTTGGTAGGAAATTGTTTATTGTCTATGCTTAAAATAGTACTGCTAGCTACAGTACAGGCAAATGTATTTCTCATTTCGCATTTTGGCTTTCATTTCAATGTATTTACTATTTACCTGCTTGCAAGATTGCATTATGCCTAGGGATTCCCTGCAAAAAGCGTTCTCGGAAAATTCCTTTACTGAGAAACGAGAACATATACCTAAGTAGTATAATATTTAGTGCCATTTACAACTATAATAATTACTTTACCCGTTTCATTCTTTACATCGGTTGTAATGTACTATTACCATATATTATATCATATCCTATATTTATGTAATTTTCATTTTTCCAAACATGAACCGAATTTTACATTTTGGTTATTATGATAATAAGCTGGATATGCTAGATTGAAAGCAATATTTTGTATATTGTAATTTGTATTTACTGTCATGACTTTATGTAATAAATATGTAAAAAGCTACTGGATTTACAGAAATAAATTTTATGAATGTTTGTATGATTACTACTTACTAGGTAAATCTAATTACTTGAAAAACTCCCTTTACATGCAATTAATAATAATTTTACCCGGAACTTGAGATGAGAGGTCCTCATGATTTTGAAGTTGTAGCTTGCTTTTACTACGTAAAGGTACCTAACTTAACTGAAATAAATTCTGTTCATTTACAGCTTCATTTTATGTCTTTTACAAACAAAACTCGACAAATTCACGCTAAAAAGGTTACCTAACAGCGGAAAATTCCACTCAAAGGAATCACACAAAGGAGATTAATTTTTATTAACATAAAAAATAGTAGGTCTAGTTAAAATATAAGCACATTGTAAGCAAGCATGAAAAATATAATGACTATAGCTTACATGGTTTGCAATTTTAAATACAAATCCCAAAAACTCTATACAAAATTCTCCTCTAGTCCTACCAGAATAAAATGATATGATTACGTTGTTTTTGCAAATGTCTCTTGTCACCCTTCATCCTGAATCCTCATCGTTGACTCATTTCCCCCAGTCACCACTACTTCATAATAGCTGTTAGTTATTAAGTTATTATCGTCAAGTACATTCGTCCCTAATCATTCACTTCACTTCTTTTCACATTTCCTCTTATTTACTATCTCTCTGCCCTCTGCTTTTAATGGCTCTCTATTTACTACCACACTAATGCTAATAAACACATAGAACATGTTGAATGAATCCTTTCTTTGTTGTGTACACACTTTACGTAGCATTTATGAAAGTTGACTCATTTAGCAATTCTGTCATCAGTGAGTCCATTGAGACTTCTATTTCTGTCTTCAGTGTATTTACTATTACTGTACTATCTCCCTACGCCTCTTCTGTCTCTCTCAATTCCTTCTTCATTCCATTTTCAACTATGACTTTTGTTTTCCGTAATCTCCCTTTTCATATTATTCTTGTTATAATTCTATCCTGTAGGCCAACGGGTGCTTTTACGTTTGAATGAATCATTATCAAAGAGAAACAGTGTCCATTCTGTCGTGGTGCACAAAAGAGAGCATAAGAGCAATCCGTCTGGAACAGACCAGAGGTTGAGCAACGAGAAAAGAGAAGGAGAGAGAGAATGGAGCACTTTAGCTCTCAACTGAGCATCACACACACACACAACTCTTGATGTCCAACTGGGCAGGATGGGGATCAAGTGAGTCAAGTTTAACTAATTCTGGAGAATACAGTTAGGTTGCTACTTAGATTGCCTCGGAAGAGCCAAATCAACCAACCAACCAATTCGAATCCTTTCACGTCACAATCTAATCCACATTTCACTTCAGTCACTCACTAAAGCTTTTGCGTTAGTTTTCCCAAAAGATACCACACAGCTCTACGTAGCACGAGAGATACTGCAAAAGAGATGGTACACCGAAAGGATTTCATTCGCCTTGTCAAACACTGACATGACATGAAGAGAAAGAGTCACTGCAACACTCAAATGCTCCCAGTCCCAATCTCAACCCTACAAAGCAACATACACAACTCAACTGTATACCAATAACCTAAACTGAATTGAATTGGAATAAAATTGACTCAGATGAGACTGTTTGATTAAGGTATAGAGAGAAGTATTAATATGAATATAAAAATGGGCACAAGTCAAAAACCCGTATATGGATATATTATCTGAATCCCAAATCAGATTCATCCCAATCAAAATCAAATACTCAGCAGATATGTTGTAATAACCAAACTCTTTTCCACGGATCAACATTTAACCCTCTTTTCGTCTCATATCCCGGAAGACCGTATTGATTTGACAAGAACCGGAAAAATCTCAACTGAGTAGCACCTTCTATATAAATACAGCTTAACAGAAGAAAAAGGGAGTCGAAGCACAGCTACCATCAAACCAAGCCATGACACTATGTTTGAAAAGCTTTGATTACTTTGTCCGCGCTGATAGCTACTGAAAAGAATATGATTATCTGATTATCACATCAAATACATCTTTAACACTTTTCTAGTCCTGTTTAATATGACATACCCAGGTAATCTGTATTGTGGATATTTTTACTGTTCCTAATAATACTATAAATGTATGAAATGTACTATACATAAAATAAGCGAAGTCAATTTCCTAAAAGTTCCTATTTTTGTGTATATCTGTTGATAGTATTTCTACTATTGGTTTTTTTTAACAACTGAAAAATGTAGAGTAGTAAAAGTGACGTAAATTAATTATTCAAAACGAATTTCATATTTGCAGTTAACATTTTCGATAGATGGTCTGAAGGAAACCATGACTAGCCATATAAAATCAAGTACTTCTTTGTTGCATAAATGAAAATATGTAAAGTTACGATAATGCCACATATATATATATACATAATAAAAAGCAAGTGTTTCAATGAGACTAATCAATTGCTTTACTTTTTTACATTCATTTCTTCTCATTCTTTTGTATGAAATCATTGGGATCAGTTCATTTCAGATTTGGTATGGTTTAGACTGGTCTGGCGGTGGAGATGGGTCGGTTGAGAGAGAAAAAGAGCGAGGACTTATTATTCTACTCGAATCACGACGACCAAGCTGATTGACGTTCCGATTGGGGGAGAACGATAGGCTTATTATTATCAGTGCTGTGTGTGTAAGAACACACTGAATCTAGTATGCGCATATAACACTTTAACATTATTTTGTCCATGTGGCTATTATTACTATTACATGTACTTACATAATATAAAATCGTATATGCCCATCATACCATCATATCCCTATTATGTCCATCTTGTATGAAAACTGCTGGTAGAGTAGATGATGTAGTAGAATGAGATAGTAGAGACGATGCACACAGCACACACAATAACACACAACATCCTCTGGCTTGACTGCATGGCCTACATTACATTATTCAGTAAGTCGCTTCGATTCACTCTGTCAAACGACTCGAGTCAAAGTCAAGTCCGTCCAGCAACAGCAATTTCACTATGTGCTTGGAGTCTGGAAACGAGTCTCTTTACTTACTTTACTTCATTTCACTTATCTGGGACGGAATGGCAGGCAAGTCAACTCAAATCATGCCAACTCAAGTGGAATCAGTCGCATAGCTTACTTTTACTAGATTCGATTCGAAATTCGAAACCATTCAATTCACTCTCTCTCTCTTCTCTCTCCAAGTCTTGGCTGCCCATTCAGTGGAACTGTTGCTTTTTTGTTATTTTCTCCTCCTCCATTCCACTTCAACTCAATCACTATGATTTTCTGTTATTCCAATTGTATACTCACAAGTCACAACCTATTCCTTCCTCTAAAGCAATCCTACAACTTTTAGTAGCATTGTTTTGTATGACCGCGACCATTGCTAAAGAACAAAATTAGCGAGAGACAGAATAGTTCGAGCATTCCTTAATAGTTTGTGCAAAATGTCGTTCTTTGTATAATATCCTTGTGTGAATTCCCAATACAATGAAAATTACCATAAATTAATTAGGAAAAAAGAGCAGAAATAAAAGCACCACACCAACAAACGAATAACCGTTTCGAATTCCCTAATTTTGTACTACAATCGTTTTAAACACAGCTCTCCTATTTTTCAATTAATGATCCATACAAATTTTAATTCATCGCAGATTATTATTGAATTACTCATAATTAGTAGGTCATGCAAACATTTGCTTTTTAGCGTCAGTTGAATAACACTACTTATTGAAATAGTTTTTCACAATTATGAATCACTTACATACGGGCACTAAAAAATAATCTCTTATATCTAACTGCATTATTATGTAAGCTACTGCCTACTTAAATGGTAAATGCTTGTTTGCAAATAATCGTATATACTGCACTGTGAGCGAAAACCAATTTTGAAAAAAGTCGGAATGGTTTTCTATGTAATACTACAAGTACATATAAGTATTGACAGAAAGTTTAAGAGCCGAATGTTTTTGATCGACTTGTTTAATACTGGAACTCATGCCACGGTCAGAAAACAAGACAGTCGACACTTCTCTTTCCGATTTCGCATCTCCTTCTTTCTCTCCTTGTCACAACTACGAAATACCAATCGAATTGTTAGTCTACAAACTACACCAGTCTTCATCATCAGCCGAGGAAAAAACATCGAGACGTACAAGAAACATGAAGTGTAAAAGCAAAGCAAATAGTAAATAAGAATGTTGGAAGAGTCTTACTCTCCATTCCTGAATAGAATTTACAGATAAAAAAGTCGTCAGAGTTGTATTTCATTGCACATCGAAGGATTTCAAACTTGTCCGTCTCATCTCAACCTAATGCAATGAAACATAGCATTGCCTTTTTTGACAATGACATCAACAATGACAATAACACAACATCACGATGTCGTCTATCGACTGTCACGTCCATTTGTAACATGTCTTCCACTACTAGTCTCACAGCCAATCCTCTACTATATACTTGTAATCTTTAAACGATACATATAAATACAATAGAAAGGTGACTACATAATAATATTTCTCTTTCCATTCTTATTCCACTAACTATAATACATTACAATAATACATTGAACACTATACGTATACATTCTATCTGTTCGTTCAGACTAACCAACACAACACCCATCCCATAAATTTTCTATATGTCTTTAGTCTTGTCCCTGTCCATCCTTTCCAGTTCAGTGTATTGCTAGTAGTAAATATAAAATGGTTCTTGATGCTTTGACACCTCTTGGCTCACAAAACTCATGCCAATGTACACACAGACACATAACCAGGAAAGGAGCACAAAAGCAATTTATCTTTTTACAGAAATAAATTCGTAGAAGAATTTAAGATTCCTACATACAGAGAGAACGGAACTTTCTCATCGTGTGTCTGTTTAGTTACAATGTCTTTGTGGACAAGGTGCAAGCACGAAGTTAGTTTTCGAATTCAAAATGCACAGTACAGAATATTATATAGATGTTTATTATATGCAAAGAGTGATGAAGATGAGCTCATCAACATTCTGCTCATCTATTCATTTGTTTCGAGTTAATATACACATAGTGTAATAATAATTCTATAGAAGTTGAGAGATCCTGACCTTTTTCCTCTCTCGACTGTCTGTCTCTCGACACACACACAACTTGGCCAAAGATAACACTAACGACGTCGATTTTTCAATTGGACGCAATCGATTTATCCTCCCAACCAACCTGACACGGACAGATTAGTCTACACTATTAGAATACTACTGGTCGTGAGAGTCCCTTCCTGTTTCTATAGTTCTCTGTCACTGTTTTATTTTATGTCTGCCACAGAATGGCATCACTCAACTCACATAGTTTTGGTGTTAGATCGTATAAGCATGAGTTAACTAGCACAATAGTAAACTTCGAATCTGCTCTAAACATCTCTCGCAACATTTAAACGCTTGGCTAGACTCTGAAGGAATGTTCACTGTTGAATATATCTGCTGCGTGGAGATATTGCTTTATACATTTACAGCGACCTTATATTTTAATTGCACGATTTACTTTCACAGGATATAATGTCTCGTGCTTCCTCGATTTGTCGACTTTAAATAGCTGTCGCATGGTCCATGGGACCAGACAGGAGATGCGTTCTCATTCATCAACCTTCCCTTGAGTCCCCTTCAACTCAACTTGAAAGATCATGAATACAATAATTCTTGACTCTTGTCTCTGTCTTTAAGCAAAAGAAACATTCATTATCCAGACTCTCCAGTCACCCTTATTTTAATTTTTGCGTATATGCTTAGTTTTAATTTATTATGCTTAATTTTAGCAATTTCTAAAAACTGTGGCGAGTTACGTAAAATACTGCCCTGTACTTATAATATAACAGATAAATCTACGTCTTGGGTGTGTTTGTAGTTGTTATTTTAAAAAACAGCAGTATTAATTTCAGTTGAGATAATTGTAAGTATTTGTAATGTGTTGGTTGGTAAGGTTGTAAGTAGGTAAAATTTCAAATGAGAATTTGTAGTGTTCTTAAATGAGGTATATAATACTTACCCGTTTATATCCACAGAGAATTTCTCATGCCGCAGTGGAAGCAGTCAATAATTTCATCCACAGTTGAGTTATGACTGCAAAGCTGAAATCAAACGTTGAGATGAGTGTCCAGAGGAGGATGTATTGAATGATTTGGTTATGTAAAAGCCTGCAAACCAAAAAAGGTGAATAAATTTCTCTGTATTAGCATGAACATTAGCATTGCAATGCCAACCCTTGTCTATTATTAATATGTTTTAGATTCTGAATGAGATAAAACGTCTGCTCGGCCGACAATGTTCAATTCAATGTTCTTCGCGGCACAATGGCATTGGCATTGCCTTCACTAACAATCTATGTGTTATATAAGGGTACTTTCTATCTACAGATAGCCAAAACCCAGTAATATCTTAAGAACCACAGACCGTGGCATCACACTACCGCCCATTTTCTCGGAACAGCGCTTCTCTCTTTTAAAGCCCATTAAGCATTCATTGTGAGTGAGTGAGTGATGTGAATGACTGCCTTATCAATTGATGTATGACTGCAAACATAACACGGTAACAAACTACTAACTGCACTGACGTAATCAAATGAAATAAAGCATAAGGTATATCCGTCAAGTTATACATGGTATATGAAAAAAGTAGTTGTAGTCATTTATAAAAATTGGACATATACAAATGAAATGGACGAAACGAGCTTTATACCCAAAGGATATCGACAATCCATCGAAAGCCACAATAGTACATCATCATCATCCTCTTATCTCGTCTTCATCTTCTTTTGCTCTTCTAATCAATCAAGTGCCTACGACAATAAAATTGCTTAAATGTCATAGGTCATCAGAATACGAGAATACTAATGCTAGAAAGAATTCCAATTTTTTCCACTTAAAAATTCCATCGTTTTATGATTTCCGTTTAATACGAATTTTCAGCTGACGCTGCTAGAGAACACAAACTCGGCATTTTCTTCTTTTCATTTCGTTCCATTCTCTTTCCTTTAATATATCCGGGGAAGGTATTAGTAAGTGGGTTGTCGAGAAATGAAAGAGGCAGCTTTTGCGAATCTAATACACAATGGCAATGATATAGCATAAAGTGCATACCTTCATATAATGCTGTAGTAAGCAGTAGTAGTCTCTTTAAAAACAGAAAGGAAACTTCATTATTATCCCAATCTATTATAATTTATAGAGAGCTAGAATGGATAAAATGCAATAGTGCTGTATGTGTATAAAAGTCAATCTATACCACTAAACCTCCATATGTAATATAGAATCTGTACAAGGAGAAATACTCTTCGTATGTAGTAATATGAACGAAAGTGGAACGAGAAATTACTATAGAAAAATTGGAAGAGATGAACTGCGAACACAAAAGGGTAAAGTCGGTAAAGAAACAGACGATTTAAGAGAATCTCATTTTCAAGTCAAGCTAAGATTATCGCAATTTATAAAATACAAACTGGAGCTAAGACCTTCCTTTCCATTTGTGTACGTCTGCCATAATATGCGTCCACAATTATATGGACGTGTAAGCAAACTCCAAAGCGTAGCTTTATATATAGTACAGCAAATATAAACATATATTTTATAATATTATACGTTTATAAGTAGTATAGAGAAGAATGAGCTCTAATAAGAAAACAGCAGGCCAAGAAAGCCTCTGTACCCTATGCACTATATAAAATAACCTCTTTCCTCTTTATTCGCTATGATGTTGTATTAAAGAATGTGTATAGACGGAAGTGGAGGAAAAGAAAGCAAACGCTCATAATATACGAAAAAGACCAAAGAAAAAACTGGGAAAACGGAGAAAGAAAATCACCCACATTCTCCAAACAGGAATACGAGCTCACATAAGCAAAATTTTCAGAAAGACAGAAGAATACCGAAGAAAAGATGCTGTTGAGCTGAGTTTCCCCACCGGCTCCATTTCCATGATATTACTACACTACGATGCACACCATTCAAGCGGTTACTCTCTATAACTATACGGGCAGTAGAAAGTAAGAAAATACACAAGGAACATTATAAGAAAGTAAGTTCTTATAATATTATTGTTCCTATATTATTCCCGCAATGTCATCGCACTTAGGTAGTACAGTAAGAACCATAATCATTTAACAGTAGCAGCATGACAAGCTAAGACTTACAATTTATCTACACTTAAATATTACGATCAGACAATTAAATGGCAGAAAAACCTATTGCTTACGTTTATAAAATAATAAAATATCATTCAATAAGTAGAATCAACGGAGTGAGACACTTTAAAAATCACCATGTATTGTATAGGCTAAAGAATATTAAAAGTTTGTAAGCTTCCGTATTTCGGTGTTTTCTGGATTATTAATTAATTTTAATATAGTTTGCACCATTCTGCGTACAATATTTATTCGTATATAGAGAGTCATTTCATTACTTATTCTATTACTCCTATTAAATATTTATCCCACACCCGAAGCCTACTAAGCTTCTTCAGGCCCCGTAGGTATCTCTAAAACAATTTTTATATTTTGTAAAAGAGGGCTGCGTAAAATAAGTTAAAGTATGTACAGTCATGTCATGTATTAAAATATGCAGGGGAATATTCGATTACAAAAGCTCTCCATCCTGCAGTACGAACGTAGAAAAGACTCCCGTCAAAACGATAAGTATACATTAACAAGAACCTGCGTGCCTCGGCAAAAGAGTATGAAGATCCTCACAGCAGTGTACAGAAGTCGCAGTGGTAATGGCAGAGAAAACTCCGACTCCTCATAAGCTTAGTGCCTAGTTAGAATATACGACTTGACTGAATTGAACTCCCTAAGCTACTTGACTGCTTCCTCGACTGTGTAGTGCACCACCAAAGCAAACAGAGACATAGGGACAGAGAACGAGAGGAAATTGGAAGAAATTATCTGGTGGTAAGAGAAAATCTCCCTGGAGAAGTTATAACACGGCAGGAAAAGACAATTAAGGTCTCATATCAGGATCTACTAATGAGTGCTGTCACAGCATTCAGACCTTTTATAACCATCAATTTTGGTAAATGTGTAAACCAAGGATCCGACCGAGCATTGTAGTAGAACAACAAAACCATCCCTCCTGCCACTTACGGGTAATAGCAGTCTTACTTTAATTTCATATCAGACTACTCACACATTACTTCACTCGCATTATTATCATGAGCTGCACAAAACACACTTGGCACTCGCAAAGGCTCCTTGCCACCACCACTACACTTACTACAACACAACCAAACCATTTTTAAACTCAATCTCATTCAATTCGATCAGGTCTCTTACACTTTATTCCATTGGGTAGACTAGTTATCTTGTTTAATGCTCCAAGTACACCTTATTATTGTAAATGTTACTTGTTTTGCATCCTACACGATCTATACAACAACGTAAATACTAAATAAACTTCATTCAACAACAAACCCAATTTTATTTCTCCCATCCTCTGCTTCTGAATTAAAAAAGCCCCTTGTTGCATTACATAATCCAATTCTGAGTAATAAGAATGAGACATTATCTATACATACTACACACGTTTCCTAATTACTTCCTTTGTCTCTCACGTAAAACGAGGAGCTATTCAAATACATGAAAACATTTAGATTAGTATAGTGCACAAAAAACGAATATAGTTTTTCTATTTTGTACGTAAACATGGAAAATGTCTCAATTATCTGTGAAACAAACAAGGTTCATCATAAAATCCAGGTCAAAGGTTCCAATTACATTGACTTGCACAGTGTAACTACAAAACTACATGTCGTCTGTTCAGTAGTAAGGAAAATAATTATAGGGTTACGTGTACCGTGGAAGTTAATAGTTATAGAACAAGAGTACTTGTATAGTTATAGCAGCTGCTGTGAGTGAACCAGAGCAGAAGATAGTTATGTGTAGTAGTATTGTTAATAATGTAGTATTTTATGATTGTGTACATTACCATTACCCTAACAATAATGCGGGGACTACTAGTAGTAGTCGTAGTCATAATATCCCAATCACATGTGCTAGCTTACTTTTTCAATATAAGCGAACATTCCTCTGCTATCAACAAGGGAGTACTAGTGTACTATATACCCAACAATTTTTTTTCGTTCAAGTCAACTCCAGAGAAAGCCAACACAATGACAATTTAGCACGTTCGGCTCCAGTCGCCGTAAATTATAGGGTTGTTCTCCTTGTTCGAATATCTTGCTGGTAATGTTGAGTCAATTAACTTTTTTAACCAAGACATGATGAACAAAAGTAGAATAGATGAAGTTATTTGCGTTGATCAATTGCAACCACCCGTCAACCTTTTACAAACACAACAAATGGTTACTTTTTCTCATACTAGTTAAGACATATCTGTAATATGTATGTTATGCAACGCACACAACCAGGCAAGTATGAAAGCCCATTTTAGCTGTGTCTGAAACACATTCTCAAAGTAAATTTTTATAGGAAATATTTCAACGCGTTCTTAAGTTATCGTGGTGACGGACGGACGGACAGCTTTGGTCTTCAAATAAATTGACTTCGTCACTTAATAATCTTAATTAATATACCTGTGATTAACTTGCAATAAATAAACTTTTTAATGTATTCTCCCATATGGTTGTGGTTTATTCCTATATTCATTCAGCTATTACCTCGAATCGAACACTTGGAAAATTTATACACTGATTTCTCATTTATTATTCATTTTACTTCATTCAAAAATTGTACTTTTTAGAAAAAAGTTGCTCCAGTAAATCTATGTATTTCATTTTCACTAACATATTATAAAAAAATGAGATAAAAATTTGAACGAACAGAAAAAACAACTAAAGAAGTGAAGCATTTCATTCCGCCTCTTCAATTCACTTACAGTTCTTCAAAAGACATTAAACTATAATCCGAAACACGCATCTATGAGTTTTCTCTATTAAGAAAAACACTATTCACACACTTCTATGCAAACACCATCATCATATATACAGTGCTCCACTTTGGACACCCTTCCCTGGCTTAACGAGAAAAAGCATTAAAGTGTGCGTACATATAGTTGTGTTCAGTAAAAGGCTTTTAGTAATGTATTTGAAGGTATACATACACATACTAGATGTAATGGCTAGCAAGATATATACAACACACTTACATATTTTATACAGAATATGCGCAGATTTTATCTGCAATGTCTGTAGTAAAAAGTATCGAGTAAGTTATATAATGTATGTCATCTCTACGCACAATGGTTTATTCTAATACAGAAGAATGAGAATAGTGGAGTAACATCTTCCTCTAAATGTAGCCCCAAAATGATGTGCTTACATACATCAGTGTGGAATGTGTCTTGCTGAGTCTCATATTATAAATGCGCGTTTGCGTGTATTATATTATCATCATCTTCCCTACGTCTTCCTATTCTCTTAGAATGATAACACTATAAGCTTAAAAGCACTGAATCACCGACTTGGCTAACCTAACTTAAATAAATCTACCTAAGCGTCTCCAGTTTTGCAGTTATTTCTTCGTTTACACGAATGTGTAGTCTGTAGTCGACATCCTACACCAAAGAAGTTAAAAATGACATTTATAAAAAAACTTTTTATTAAAGAATCTGAGTTACTTCACTTGGTTAACTTTTCAACTAACTGTGTAAACATAATTAACATCTCTCTGTGTTTAATTAAATAAAATATGCAACGAATTCTTTTCAATGTTATATTTCTTCATTTCTAAAAATGTGTACACGTTAAATGCTCATACAATGATTATCCCGATTACTCACAACGTCGCACCACCTTATGTAATATTTAACAGGTCACAGAGTCTATATAGTACCTAAGTTAATAAGATTCAGATTCTGATGCAACTTTTGGCTCTTTAAATACATTTGTAACTAACTGTGATAAATTTTAGAACGGTTGCACAAAAGTTTCGTAAGATTACTGCAAGAAAAGTCTCGCAACTTTCCCTACCATAGAGCCAATCTTTGCACATAACTCTCGGAGTATTCCTCGAATGAAAATGAAAACCGCATTAAATACATCTTACAAAACAAATAGAACCCCGCAGATAAACACACACAACGGGGCACTGCAATATAATGTAATGAGATTCTTTCATGTTATCCAGCTCTTTTTCTTGTGTGTGTGTGTGTGGCTGTGGCAGCTTTCCATTGTAATACTATACATGAAGATATAATCAAATTATATCCAATCTCATCCAAGATCTTTATCATGTGTTAAATCACACAAATGCAGACTAATGTACTACATACTTAATGTACACTAAGAGATACGTTACTGAACCAGAAATAGCCTTTCGTGATTGAATTGAATTTGCTTGTACTCAAGTCCTAATGCGTATAATTGCATGAAAACTGCCTTACATCTCACTCAAATCGTGCTGCACTGAACATTCTTTAAAAAAAGTACATCTTCAAGACTACAATCTACAAACTTACTTATATTTTATAATAGTATTGCATAGTACAGAATATTACTGGCACAAATATTAAGCAATGCTTAAAGTAGCACACAGGGAGAATAATGCTTCATGCAGCAAAATTTCTCGCAACTTGACTTGACAAATGACGTACGACTGGTTGTGGAATATGGAATGTGTGCAAAATTGAATAAGCACGAGGAAGAAATGACCTGGGTTGAAAGTCAGTGCGATACTTCTGCTTATATTCGTAAACTAATATTATAAGCAAAGAAAGTCCAGCTTTAGAACGCAGATGAAGATAAAGAGAGCACGCAGAACTTCTTTATGGCGTAAGACGTTATGTTACAGTCCTAAGTCAGCTCGTCCAAATGGCCAAGACAGATCATTAACTGCTTTGCTTTCCCCACTCAACTGAATTATACGCACAAAAGGGTAAGTAGGCTGCAGACACACTTTTACTCTCAGAGAGTGCACTATAATAATATTTCATGGCTACAGTGTCCTTCAGGCCCATATAACATATACGAATGTCAATATATCATTTAGCATATACGGAACATATATAGTTCCATATATTAATACCAGAGGAAAACATAACAATGAAATGATAACCAAGACAAAGAATCATGAAGGCGTACCACCGCGATACGACTGGTAAGAAAGACTCACCTATAGTAGTAGTAAATCCACGCAAAACTAGTAATACTCCAGTACATTGGGAAATGACAATTTCTTTTTCGGGAATTATTACACTGAGGACCAGATACGTCGAAGTCTTTGTAGTGTGAGTCAGACACATACTGATCATAATACAAGACACAATTATTATTACTATAACAGCAGTTGCTGCAGCACAAGGGAGTATATGATATAGGTACTGGTCTCAACTCATTTTAACTTACGGCCAAGTTAGTAAGTTTTGTATGGATAATATGAAGAAGCATAGAAGAAGAGCGAGCGAGCCAACTGGAGCCTTTCCCAAACACTTTCACTTCTTTTCTCATATGATTCTCTCTCGTGTTGTATTTGAGTCCAGAGAAGCAATCTATGGCAACATATAGCGGAGGAAAATGGTTAATATAGTGGAAAGGCTGTATAAATGTTTTATCGGAGATCAATTACATCACGGGCTAAAGGGTAAAGAGGATGAGGACAGACGGAGTGGACGAAGAGAACGTTTTTTGAGTCTCTCTGGTCCATCTCCATGTAGTTTTCTCTATTCTCTCTACTACAATATAATATGTGCTTAGGTACGTGTATTAAAGTTCATTGCAGAAATGCCACAAGAAGATTTCTATACAACAAAACCGTCAGAGCTCACAGTACACAGGCTTTTCTCAATGTTGTGTGAGGTTGTAAGCCCCCATGGACATAGTAAGTAAAAATCATAGCAGCAGATTCACATTTGGCATATGCTTCCGAGACGTACAGTCACGACTATCTATTTTAATCATATCACGGCAATATCCACAGCAGTAAAACCCATTGGACTGTTTCGTCTTTTCCGTTTACAATACCTTGAGGAGACTACACAAGTGAGATGCAATACAAAACACAACAGTAAGCCGTCAAATAGCTAGTTTGCTACATGTACAAGGTGGATAGAGTAGTTGTATAATAAAATAAAACGCTGCAAAAAGATTTCAACGATCATTTCCTTCTGTTTTATCTCCATTTTCACATCGTTATGTATTCCACGAGAAATTTACGGCACATTCATTCTGCACCATTAAATTCAATTGGAACGAGTGCTCCAGAAAATTTAATATTAGAGTTATTTTTGAAAATTTGTGTTGCTCCTTTGTATCACCTGTGCAAAGCCATTATTCTTTGATCTTAAACATAGTTGTGCATTCTAGCAGGGTAAGAGAAGTAAGTAATAGAAGCCTATTCCCCAATAAATAAATATTATATAGAAACATTCAAACACATCCAAGATAGTAGTATACCTAAAAAGCTGTCCTTTCCTCTCGCTTTATTTATGGTATCAAGTCTAGTCATGAACAAAGCGCTCAAAGTTAACAAGTAAACGAGATTAATAGTAGTTTAGTTTAGAGGCAGTTTCCAATACACACAGTACGTTCTACGACAACACAACAGTACCCGGGTGAGTAAATATAATATCTACCTATTCATTCTTTTCGTATACCCCAATATCCAATGTGCACCTATTTTATATATTTATGTATATGTGTTATTCTCTGTGAAAAAATCAACTGTGAAAAAAAGACAGCAGCAGTAAGAACAACCATACCATGTACATTTTGTACATGTATCGATAGACTTGGAAAAAGTAATACAAAGAATATAAACTGGTGCTATCAAAATGTTGTAATTCTGTTGCTGCCGGTATATTCTTGTAGCAAGTAACAGTATCTGTAAAACATGATTCAATATAAGAAGCAATTTTCATGAAATATGGATCTGTCTTAGTCTCTCTGGGCTGTTGTCTTTGAAGACTCTTTTCAAAACGCGTCTCTGGCCCAGTTAATGCTTCTATCTCGATTTTTCGGCTTAGTTTCTGTTTAAAACTATGAAGGAGACAGAATGAAACTACGAAGCAACAGCACAGTTGATATTTGCACAGAATTGAATAGTGGACGTGGAAAAAGTAACGTAGGAACACACACACATATAAACTTGCTATAAAACGAGGTAATAGTTATAAACTGTAATATACGTACACAACATGCAATCTATGATGTTCTTACTTAAGTTCATTCAAGTCAAGTCTACTACCGATACAGCCGAAAAGTCTAGTAGTCAACTTGCCTGCCAAACTACACGAAAGTACTTTTCTTGGTGGTGGTGAGCATTTCGTAGTTTTGTACTATACACTGTGTACACACGGCGTCTCTATTATAACAGGAGTTCACTTGCTTAACGCTTCAGTTGACTTAGCAAACTTCATGTGCCGCTCCAAACTTCCTTCTCAAAAGGTAAAAAGAGTTAAGGTAACAAATGACTTTTGGATGCTCCCTGAGCGAAAAATCTATTTTGGCAATATTCTCTCTCCCGTTCTCAATATCTATCTTCTTTGGGAGTATTCCTTTCGTTTTCCTGCTTCATGCCGTCTTAATACGTGTCGCCAGTATCTTAGCGTGCTCTGCTCTGTGTAAATGCTTCAGTTTATACCAGAGATATGTGAATATTGAATATAGAAGGTGTCTGTATAATAATATAGTAATGTCTTTGTATACAAGAACTGCGGTACCTAAACTATGGACGGTTTCTGTGTGCCACACGAGTTGTACTTGTAATACAAAAGTAAACTCCCGTCAAGATTTCTTTTCTGTATACGTTTTGGCGAATGATGTACTTTCTCTTCGCTTCTTGCCTACAGATCATACATACATGACTTTTCTTTCTTCCTGCTCGGAACACCATAAAATAACATCGGATGCTCACACACAACACACATTTTCTTCAATATCCCCACACACACATGAGACACATGGAATTTCGCATTGCTGAAGAACATACCTAGCAATATAACGTGTAATGCCATAAGGTGCATAAGCCAATTGAACTAAAACCAAGCAAACATTTACATCGTATTTTCAAATTCATCTTTAGTTTTATTCTTTATGGACGCATAGGTGAGTAATGCAATATTTCTACAATTTCAGACGCACCCTGAGGAATCAACACAACACGTTGGAAAAAGTACACACTACTGTCTCAGAGTATGGCAACTACCTACTCTACCTAGTTACCTACACAGAAACGTGTACAAACACTGTCGATTCTATCTTTAATGCCAGTTACAGTACCAACACACAGAAGTTACCGATTCCCATCGGTATTCAATGCAGGCACAGCACATGTAGGTACAGCACGGTACCTACACAGCTAAGACATATACGTCTTATTTCTTCACGTGAGCAACACTTTAGAAATATAATATCTTATGCTACAATATTACCATTTATACTATTCACATCTGTAATAAAAAGCCAGTTCCGACATACGAATAAGGAAAATCCGCATTTGTCATTCATATCTGTATATCTTCGCATTTGTTGTGCATGGAAACATTTCTTAATGCCTTCCTATTTCTTAGTACGCCCACGTTACAATTTCCAGTGTCCAAATCTTCAAATATAGGAACACTTGCCCTGAATGCTTTCCTTTGCTATTTTCCAAGGAGTCAGGAAATGTTGTGTACTTCCAACTAGTTTCTCTCTAGGTATGCCTTAGTGTTTCGCTTCGTATAAAATATGCATGCATATACATAAATTCAAACACACATAACTTTCACTCCAACCTAGCATCCAAATAACCTACTGAAAGTTTAAGGTTTTTATCTATGTTTATTCTATGAAATGTACACTAGTGTACATCTAAAACACACACACACTATAGTGTACATCGGAGGAGTACCAAGCGTACACTCCACGAGGTGGTAAATTATAAGTAGGCAATACGATTAGGTTAGATAGCCAGTTTAGTTAAGCTAGCAGGATCCCTAACAACACTTTCCGCGTAAAAGAACCGGCTATATAACTGCCCATAGCTGAACACAGCACCTCTATAAGTGAAGAACTAGCACTAGCAGAATGTTTTACGCTTTAAAGTTTCTAGTACCTACCAGTAAATATTTGCACGAGCTTCGCAGGTTAAATATGTACGGTCGTGTGGTCGTTGTTGGAACTGGCTGAATATTACTTTGCTTACAAAGGACTTTGTACATTTACACTACCTATATAATATATACGTAGTTGTATATGTGTTCGTGTTGTATCATTTAAGGCAGTGCTTATACTACGTACAAAAACAAACATTAGTAGGTATATACACCCAGGCCACGCAGATATCTGTATCATAGGCACAACACACACGTAAATAAATATGCAATGAAGGCAACCCACCCTAGACTGCTACGAAACTACTAACTAAAGTAAAGGCATATGGTAAAGCGTCCGAAAAAATGCAGTTGAAGATGAGACTCGACTGAGAGAGAGAGGGAGAATAGAACAGCAGCGTAAGCAAACGAAAGGGAAACCAAGGAAATTTCAAGGGTATTTGTTATGCACGGCAGAGAAGAGAGAACCACAATCTACGATCTCGGTTTCACGTTGAAGCATCTCAGCTTGATGAAGGAGACAAGCCTTTATAGCCTATATACCTACTACACAGAAAGATCATACAAACTACTAACTACACAAACCAACCCACATGAACATTCTAGCGTGAGTTTCCCAGTAGGAAGTAGTGCAGTTTAATTTGGCAAATTTAAGGCTTTCACGTGGTTCAACTGTGTGTACAAGCAATGCTATTCGATCTGTCTCTCCAGTCACACTTTACTTTAAACTCTCATCACAGCTATTGGTATTTAAACATGGAAAGATAGTGGAAAACAGGAAACTAAATACTTAGAGAGAGATCAAACAGAAGAGAAGGCTCAGAATACACTGCCATGTGAATATAATATTATGTAATGTGAGTATATCGAGTATACAGTGTAAGTCGTGGAAAGAATGATGTAGGAGACAATGTCGTAGTAATACTTATTCCGTTATTCCATGTAGCGTAATGTATGTAGTACATAGTAATGTAGTAAGTAGAGGCGGACTAATATACTTGAGTTGCCCTGTCTTGGGAAAAACACATGGGAAAGCAAAGATTTAGTAGGCGAACGATTTATGCCCCTCATAAAGTACAGTCTTGTCGTTAAGAATGGCGTTAATGACTTGTGCCGCTTAACACCACATAGAACGACTGCCAGGAGGATTACCAAAGCACAAATACCGATTTAGCACTGTATTTGTATACATGGGCAATAGTAAGACGAAAAGTAGAAGACCAAGCTAAAGGACAAGTCTCCACTACTACTACTACTACAACCTACAACTACTCTGTTCCCATTGAACTCAAAAAAGTTCAGCGAGTACACAACGAACAAAATCCAGCAGGACTTTTCTTTTCGTACAGTTGACTTGGGATGCTCCCCTTCATTGGATTCCTTTGATATTGATACTTCCTTATTCTTCTTGATTTCAATCCCTTTTGTAAATATAAGGCTATAATGATATTGTACTGAAACTACTGTAACATTTCTATACGTACCAGGAACCAGTAGATAAAGCAGATCTTCCTTGGAGATCTGCTTGACTTTGGTATAGAAGAAGACTTTACTAATAATAATAGAGAATCAAGTTGGTTGGTGAACGTTCAACTAACTCCGTTTCGTTGGCTCAAACAGAGAAGAGGGTAAAACTTGTAAGGACAAAGTTAAGTCAGGACAATCGAATTGTTTCACACCCACTGTCACATTTAGTTGAAGTGAAGCATCATTACTCACTCATATCGAGACACGACATTGAAATATTATGTCCTTTTCGATAATAACAGGAGGCTAATTATTTCCCCATTCTTTTCATCTTATGTACAAAGCCAAGCACAGAAACTGAATTGTCGATAGTGCTATGTGTTTCTTCTTCATGTCCTTTGATTTTCTATTTTTACACACTGTCTCCAGATTCAAAGACAGATATTGTATTTCAAATGCATCATTCACCCTGTGCATTTGAAAGTATATACATATACATGAGTGTATAATATGAATGAACATGTATTTAGCGTGTTATGACTGTGAGTCTGCCTTGACAGAAGTGAATTACACGCAGTGTTTGTTCATTGTCGTTTCCTTTGCCTATGCCGGAGTATACATCCAGGTATTTTGAGGATTACGATCGCAAGTACATACTACTATCGTCATTTTGTTTTTTACACGATGCGTTTGTCAACTTCAAGCGTCTCCGTTTTACAAAGAGACGTTTGTCGTCGTAGAGTTTTGAATGACATTTGTAATCTGCGGTATACACACACATTATTGTCATTTTAAGTCGCCAAGTAAGTACAGCAAAGGAAATATGAAAGAAAAACACGAGACGCTGTATACAGTAACTAAGTCCAAGTTGGTATTTATATTGCGTAACATTATGTGAAAATAACAAAAGACAAAAGTTGGCAAGTTGTGCCATGCAAATAATGTGATGCATTCATTTCATTTCTCTCTCCACATAATCTTGTAGATACAAACAGTGGAAAATTTGAGAAACACAGCAACACGGAAAAAAGTTTTGTACTTTGTAAGTTGTTTAGGAACAGGAGCGGCAGTTGAGCAGAAACTCATTCATCTCAATCAAAATACGAGAGTAGAATAATTTTGTGGAAATGATGTGCAGAGTTGGCCGTGTGTTGTACTATTTCATTCATAAATGCATGAAGTTGAGTTGTTATTTTCAAATTGCAAACTGAGATTTTTCTTGGACGTTGTATGTGTTGAAGTAAAAATGACTTTTCACAATATGTTTCTCTTATCTTATACGTAAGTAGTTAGGCTTCATAGAGCGTTTTTTGTTTTATCATGGGATTTTCTACGTTTTAATCTGAATAGAAGTAAGTTATTGCCAGCGTTCGCAGAATTTAATGTCTTAGCTGCAATTGACACACTAAATACAATTGTGTTATATCTGAAGTTACAAAAACGGAAACACTACGGACAAGAACTAGAGCAAGGAAATACGTAATACTACTACAAAAGAGTTCATTTCTTTAGTTTAGTCCCAACTTTCCTGTTTCGTAAATGTATACAGTGTTGAAAAAGTATGAGTGTGTACTACATATGCAAAAAACTGTAGTGAGTGCAATGTAATATTTTATTTTCTTAAATACGACATGTCAAAACGTTACAAAGTTTAGAGACAAAGAGCTGCCTGGACTTTACTCTCAGCTACTGCGAAACCTGACTTCTGGGAAAGTAAGGATACATGTGATTCATGCTTCCACAAGGACTTGTACACTGGAAATGAAGAAATATTGGCACACTTGATGAAAAATATGATGATGACACTACGAATTATATAAATCCCTAACTGAGGGGGAAAATAACACAGAAAAACGTAACCAGCTATATATAACATTACAGGGGTGATTCATTCAAGTGTAGTCGACTTATAAACAACCATGATTCTGTTCGTAGTTTG